>CAEMYA010001088.1:35030-50323 GCA_903131615.1 Diplodus sargus
AGGGGAGGCTGCTCCTTCTCCTTCTCCTGGTAATCCTAGCAGTGGCACTATCCACCCGCCATAGGCGTAGGGTCGACGACGTAGCTACGCCGTCGCCGCGACGCAGAAGCATAAACCAGGCTTTAGGGATGCTGTACTGAGTAGATGCACGTCAGAATATGTGCGGAGAAAGTTGCTCGAGGATGGCTCGGCATTGAAGAGCACTTGAGATCGCCTGACAAGCGACTACACGTCGTACTGGAGAGAGACTAGAGAAATGCGGCCTAACCTTAAATGGTGAGAAGTGCCATTTTTTGATAGACAAATTAGTGTTCACTGGCATACTATTATCAGAGAAAGGAATAGGGCCCACAAGCGAGAAGGTGAATGACCAAGAAAGATATGCCATTTGTCTTCGGCCCAGAACAGAAAGTGGCGTTTGAGTCGCTCAAGAAGAAATTAGCCGAGGCGGGCACACTGACATACTTTGACAAAGATGCCCCCATGAAAGTGATAGCTGATGCAGGGCCAGTGGGCATAGGGGCAGTTCTGATACAGGAGCATCAAGGAGCTATGGTGCCTATATGTTACGTGAGCAGGAGCCTAACAGACTGTGAAAAGAGATATTCTCAAACAGAGCGCGAGGCCTTGGCACTAGTTTGGGCATGTGAACGCCTACACCCGTACATATATGGCAAGAGGTTCGACCTGGTAACAGATCATAAGGCCCTGGAGGTGATCTATAGCCCCAGATCAAAGCCATGTGCCGGATCGAGCGTTGGGTGCTCCGCCTCCAACCCTATGACTTTCAAATGACACACATAGCTGGAAAGTACAACATTGCTGATCCTCTGTCTCGTCTCCTGGGGGACACGGCGAGGAAGACGGAACAAGCACAGGGAGCGGAGGAACATGTGTGCTTCGTGGCAGTGCAGGCGACGCCCAGGGCGCTGACTAAGAGGGAGGTAGAGGGAGCCTCCGCAGAGGATGAAGAGCTGTCTGAGGTGAGAAAAGCGATACAGATGGGCCGATTTGAAAAGTGTTCAGCTTACACCCGTATCGCAAATGAACTGTGTACCATTGGGCAGTTAGTGCTGAGAGGCACATGGATTGTCCTACCACATGCCCTACAAAACAGAGCTTTAGCCTTTGCCCATGAAGGACACTTAGTCATGGTAGGGACAAAACAACATTTGAGGGGAAAGGTGTGGTGGCTTGGAATGTATGGGACGACAGAAAAATATGTGAAATCATGCCATGGGTGCCAACTAGTGGCACGGCCCGACGTACCAGAGCCATTGCGACCCACAGCTCTCCCTGATGGACCATGGCAGGACATTGCCACAGACTTGTTAGGTCCACTACCAACAGGACATTCTATCCTGGTAGTTGTAGACTATTACAGCCGATACTATGAGTACGAGATCATGCGATCCACCACGACAGACAAAGTGATAGGCTGTTTAGAGAACATCTTCAGCCGTCACGGTCTGCCTGTCTCTATCAGGTCTGACTGTGGGCCACAGTTCTTTTCATCAAAGTTCCAGGAATTCTGTCAAGAGAACGGCATACAACATGTGAAGACAACGCCTAAATGGGCACAAGCGAATGGAGAAGTCGAGAGGCAAAACGCGTTGATCATAAAACGGATCCGCATTGCGCAGGCAGAGGGACTGGACTGGCAGAAGGAACTACGGAGGTACGTCACCATCTACAGATCCATCGAGCACTCCACCACGGGCAGGAGCCCCGCCGAACTCTTGTTCAATCGCAAGCTGAGAGGAAAGCTGCCAGACATCACCGAGGAGTGACCTTGAGGCCCGGGACACTGATGCTCAGCGCAAGGGAAATTCCAAAGTGTATGCTGACGAGCGGCGTGGAGCAAAACCGTCCCCAGTGCAGGTGGGAGACGAGGTACTTATGAAACAGGACAAGACGGATAAGTTCACAACAACATTTAGCCAGACACCACACATGGTAATCAGTAAGAACGGTAACAATGTGGTAGTCGAGTCGCCCACAGGAGCTCAGTACTCCAGAAACACCACGCATGTCAAGCTGAGCAGACACCATCACCTGCTGTAAGCGAAACAAAGACAGTGAGTGAGACCGACAACACGCGACCTGAACATGTTGTGAGGCCCACACCAGAGACGCCCGCTCAGGGGTCAACCCCACGCCGACCTCTTACAGTACAGACAGAGCGACCCCGCAGGGAAGTGAAAATGCTCCAGAGATTTTCAAGTTTTGTTATGAAGTGAATGTATTATAGGAATGCATATGTTCATGTGTATGTTCAATGAAGATTAATGCACAAAGCTAGAGGGCATAAATGTTTATTTGAAGAGAAACAAAGGTTTATTTTGAAAGAGAATGATGATTATATTCATATATGGTTATTGTTTTAGTAACTTGTTTATGTAGCTATATTTTTATCTCGCGATAACAATCTGTGTTTGGGGACAAAGACATTTTTGGTCATTTATCTGTTCAACTGTGTATCAGACTTGTTTCATGTTGTTTACAAAGTAAAAGTACATTTAAAAAATAACAAGTCACGTTTAATTTCTGTCAAGTCAAGTCCTCAAAGCTGCTCAGCCGGAAGCTTCAGGTAGAGATGCAGTGAGTCACATGTGTGATAGTAAATAAGACACAGTGGCTCTAATGAAGTAAACTCTGTGGTGTTTTTAACTCAACACTGACGGGACGATGGAATCATGAACAAGAGCTGTTTACTTCAACAACTTATACTGTAACATAGTTCTGAGCAGGAGCGTCACAGTCTCCTTGTTGCACTCTGACCTCTGTACTAACAGCATGGTAACTATGAGCTGCCTTATACAACAGCGCCCCCTTGTGGTATACAGAGCAACAGTACATCTGTTTGTATATAATAACTGAACACAACAAACGTGTTTAATGTCGCTGTGAAAGCCGAGAGAATGTGACTCTGTGTGAGAATGTCTAAAAAACTGAAGGTATTTTAGTCAATTTAGGTTTTCTGTCGCAACTTTAACATGAATTTGATTCTATGAGCACCTGCTTCCATTGTTAATATTTGTCCTGACTGCCAGTTGTCTCTGCTGCAACGTTATTTCATAAACTGATTATAACCAAATTACTAATACCTCAACAACTCCTCCATCATCATCATCATCATCATCATCATCATCATCATCATAACAGCTAATAAAACCAACACCTGGACACTCATCATGGATCATCAAAACACCTGTTACACAATAATAAGACACTTTATTAACTGTTATTAAGGTAAGGTGCATGAATTACCATCTTTTTTTCCTTTTTTTTTTAAAGCGACCATGTCCCCTGCAGGACTCCGTAGTTTGTACCAGTTCGCGGTTTTTAATGTGACTTCCTTGGTTGTTCACACAGATAGTCACAGAAACAGTTTTGTTTCTGTGACTATCTGTCATCAAACATCGCAACTTGAGATCAGGAGATAAATAAACTGTTGGACAGCCGACATGTTGGTAACATGATGTTAATACTGAGGCTCTCTTACCTGCGTGCTGCCTTCACGGTCCGATACCTCAGTGACTCTCTGGACCAGGTGACACATTCACAGTCTTTGTTCCGATCAGTCGAGCTCGTTTAGTTCCTGCAGTAAGAAATGAAACCCGTCCTGTTTTTCTTCAGAAACATTCAGTACCAGATAGTTCTGTTCCGTTGTAAACTCTCACTGTGGTTCGTTAACCGCCGCGCTTTAGTTTGAATCACTTCCGCCTCCGACTACCAACAGACATGCGCACATGTTCTCCTGCTGTCAGTGTCGAGTCCACCATCAGAATCAGCGGTACAGAACTTCTGATGAGTTAAAGGATCCACTCTGAACCAGAAGAGACAGATGTTCAGTGAATGATTTACTTTGATGGCTGAATAAACAAACTGACATTAAAGCTAAAACACAGTTTATACTGTTAAACTGCGTTTATATGTGGCGGACCCTGCCATCTCTCTAGCTTTGCACAGTGTTCTGGAAGCTTATTTTCCTCTGAGAACAGCTGGTTGATTCACTGATGGAAACATTTTGTATTATTATCTCATTAATATTGTAAATTGTGTTATATTGTTTATTTTTTTACTCTTATCATTGTTTTTTTTTTAAAAATAATATTACTTTCCTTTGGCTGATAATAAATAAATAGATAAAAATAATACATTTCCACATTTGCGAAAAAAAAATGGAATTTTGATTTTGATTCTGATATTAAAATTCTGAGTGTGAATTCCTCCAAAACTGCACAGTGTCTGTTTGAAACACACTATATTTCCCAATCATCTCTCACTTTTACACATTGACGTTAATGTTTTTAATCTCTGTTCCTACATCAGTAGTGTCTCCCTCTCTGAATTAAATGTACTAACTGCATATTAATAGCAGTTTGAAAATCATTAGTCTGTATTCACTGTGATGAAAACCACCGATGAAATGGAAGTGTTACAGATTTATCTCTTGTCTTCCTGCTCTACATATTATCTTTGTTCTGGTTATATTCTGTTGTTGTTTCCACATTTATGTCTGAATGTGACATGACAAAGTCCTCTTTATCTTTTACGTTAGTATAAAAGAAGATTTTCTTGTTTTATATTATGATCCTCAAAATGAAGAAGCAGTTTCCTGAAGCTTCTCACGCTGAGCAGCTCTGTGGACTCGACTCTCAACTTGAATTTACAGAAATTAAACGACATGACTTTTACTCTGTATACTCTACAATTCAAAGTTAGGAATGCCTGAATATTAAACACGTGTTTCCTTAAACTCCTCCCATGACAGACAGTTATTGTCCCAACAGTCTTTCTGTTTATCAGGGTTAAAATGTTATGAAACAACTTTAATATCATGAAAATCAAAGTTTTATTTTCAGTCATCAAATTTAAAACAGTTCAAACTGGCTCCACCTGCAGCTGCAGCAGGAAGATGCTGCTTCAGTCACAGTTACAGTCAAATAACTGGACCAGAACAGAAACTTCACTGGTGTGTTTGTGTTGTGTTGGTCAGATCTGAGTGTTTCCTGCACCGCTGATCAAACGGTCCAGTGTGAAGTAACTGATGCACTTTGAATGAGAATGAACAGGAAATGATCATCAACCTTTTGGGTTAATTCAGTTTATTAAAGTGAGTAACGAGCGCTGACAGGCTTCATGTTCAGGCTGATACACAGTTCAACTGATCAATGACCAAAAGTGTCTTTGACCCCAAACACAGAGTGTTTCATTCAACCAGAAACAAAATAATATGATTGTTGATTGTTTTAACTGTTATTCATATAATAAACACAAAAATACTTTTTATAACTTGTTTTGTGTATTTAAAAGTATTTAAATTGAAAAAATGATGAATTCAGTTTGAAGACTCTTTCATAACACTTTAACTATTCAAAACGGGTTATATTAATTACAAAACAGAGTAAAAAAATCAACACAAATGATAAAAAAAACAAAACAATAACTGTACTGACAGTAAATGACTGGATGACTTTTAAAGCCCAGCAGTGATTTTCACTGTTCACACACATGCAGCTTCATTCAGGAACATTTTCACGCTGCAGCTGGATGCAGGAACAGAGACAGCTGAGCGTCTGCAGCACATCTGGATAACTGCCATGAAACCAACAGAAGGTCGACGTCGGTGGTCGCAGCACAAACACCAGCTCTGTGTGCAAATACACATCTTTGTCTTCTGAACACATGAACATCACAATAAGGCCGAGTCTCAACTGCTGCCTGCAGTTTGCTGCATGTCGTGTTACAGCAGAATCAGAGGCGCCGCAGCTGGAAGTTAAACTGTAACTTCTTATTTTATATTTACATTGAAACACATTATTCCTGCAGGAATACACAAATATATACACATATCTACAAACAGGAGTCAATTGTTTTTGACTGTAACAACAAAGGTGCATCGAACAAGTCAGAAAATCAATTATTGATCAGATTAAAATCAATTGGGCAACAAAACAAGGTCCTGATTTCTACAATTCACCTACACATCCAAACATTTTAAGGCAAGTTAATCATATAAATCCATTTAAGTCAAGATATCAGCCACCTAAATACACCTGATGTGTTTTCATCATGATCCACGTTATTCCCTGAGAAATTAACAGAAACAGGTGAAATCAAACCGTCCTCGGTGGAAGGAACTAAAACAAGGCCTGGATTTCTACAATCCACCTGCACATCAAAAACCTTTTGAAAACAAAACATGTAAAAGTGGAATTTCCTCCAACATGTAGTTCTGATGACAGTTGATGATGAATGTTTATCTGCAGGCTCTGAGGTTTAATATCTTCTATTCCAGATTTAATTTAGCTTTTCCTACAGTCTGTTTAACTTCTTCTATAATAATATCACCACTCAGAACATCAGAGTTATCTGATGAAGCTTCCTGTCAAAAAACTCTTTAACTCCTTCAGACACAAATTTATTTCTTCCTTCTTTTTGTCCTGTTATCTTTAATTGATCCAGATGTAGTTTCGTCTTTTAAAGGCACTACACAAATAAATTATATATTCACATGATATATTTTAAATACAGCCCAAGAACCAGAGTCTTCAGGTGAGACAGTCTCCTGATTCAGGGTTTGGTTTCACTCTTTGACCTCTTGGAGAGAATTAAATATTTACAGTGGAAACAATAATTATGATGATTCATAAAACCTGTAACTCCGGTTAGTTTCATCATCACATTTTTGCTCTGTGTTGTTGAGTTGTGTCGCTTCATGTCGCTCATTTATGTGACATAATGTCGTTAACAACAGTTCAGTTTAGAGTCTTCTGAACAACAACGTGAGAGAAGAGAAATACAATGAGAAAGATAATAGGATGGAGAAACAAGACATTATATCATGGAACTAAAATACAAAAAATAAAACATTAAAAGAAAAAAATACAAAGTTCTAAAATGTGTTAACGTCAACAATCATGTTGAGTCACAGCGACTGTACAGATTTAAATTAATCAACACAAAACGGCTGTAATAAAAACAATCTGTGTGAAACTTGTTAAATCTTTGTTGATATCAGAGTTGTCGTGATTTACGAGACTGTAGATTTATCAGAACAACTCAGTCTGACCAACAAATGATCAACTTTCACAAATGTTACATTATCTCACACACACACACACACACACACACACACACACACGCACGCACACACGCACACACACGCACGCGCACACACACACGCACACACGCACACACACACACACACACACCTTTAAAACAGGTATCAAATAGAAGACTTCAGTGGCTGGATGCCTCTACAACACATGTTCACTTGGAGGATCGTTTTTCTCTCCTGGATCAGGGGGAACTGCAGAAAACAAACATAAGCATTACGTAGAGTCGACCTTTATATTCAACAGAACAGATTTTGCTGGACAACAAAAGATTTTAATGTTTGTTTCATCTTTCAAAACTCTGTTTTCTAACAGTCAGTGATGGAGAGTGAAAGATTCATCTGACTGGTTTCAGTCGGTGTGTTTTAAAGACTCTGAACTCGACACCAAACAGAAATCCTGTTAAATCACTGACTCACATTTAATGATGTCATGATTTCAGCTTCCATCACTTCCTGTCAGGATTATTATAAACATCTATTTCAAGACTGAACTGTTAATAATGATCACTGAGCACCAACAGCTGTGAGTCACAGAGCTGATACCAGAACATGTTCAGCTCTTTGGCTTCAGAAACTCATCAATTCATTCATTATTAATATGGAATCAGAAACCATTAGCCTAGCTCTAGCATCTAAACTGCAAACATCATGAAACAGTCAGCCTGGTGCTGGAAAGTGTGTTTCTAACTTCAGCCCATCTTTATGCTAAGCTAAGCTAACAACCTCCTGAGTTTAACTCCACAATTAACAGACAGACATGTAACAGTGGAATCAATCAGCCATCAGTCTCTCTGTGACAGAAAGTGTTGAACTGTCCCTTTAAAGATTACAGCCTGACATATTCAGTCCTCCAACATTCAGACCAGAAGTATTAAACCTACAGATCTGGAAACTGGTCAACATCCTGTATTTCCGTCCCTTCCTGCAGCCAGCTGGCTTTTAGGAATCAGTCTGAGAGTTAATGTGAAGAATCTCATGTCAGATGATTAACTGGCTCAAAGGGACAGTTCACTGCAGAATCACTGATACATGTTCAGCAGGTAGAGAACCAAAAATAAGTTCTCAGGTAGAAGTTAAAGCAGTAATCAGAGTAACTGCTTCAGTTAGAGAACAAAAGTACTTAATTTGAATGATCAGAATAACATAAAAATACTTATATAAACTAATATGAGGACGTTCTGCACTACAGCTGACAGCAATTCAAAAAAGTAACTCAAGTATATGTAATGTAAATAATAATAATGATACATCTTTTCTAGATACTAAAGTCACTGAACAAAGGAAACAACAACAATATAAAATGTATCTGTGAGTAAAGGGAACATATCAGAAAGTGGAGGAGGAGAACAAACTTCTTTGGTGATTGTCAGCAGTTTTGAAGAGGAGAAAATGTAATTTGTTACAAACCACCATTGTTGAGAGGAGACTTACCTGAGAGTGCTCTAAGATGTCTTCTCCTTGGTAAATCTGCAGAAAACCAAACAAAAGTAAACGTTACAGAAAGTCAACATTTATATGACAGAAATGATTCAGGTGGAGATTTTAATGTTTGTTTCATCTTTTAAAAGTCTGTTTTCAAACAGTCAAGAATGGAGATCTAAAGTTGATTTCACTTATGGAAATAAATATTTCTGAGTTTGTATTATTGCCTCATAAATATTGTAAATAGGGCTGTCAAACAATTAATTTTTTTTAATTGCGATTAAAAAAATTAATTGTGCACCTCAATTTTTTGGCACATTTTTTTCTGTTCTACATATATCTTAATGTATTTTTTTCATGTTCTCTATACTTTTAAGAAACTTCTCTTCTCCCAGAAGTTTACTTATGTACCTGTAATACAAGTGAAAAAGTTCTCTCTCTCTTTCTCTCTCTCTCTCTCTCAGGGATGAGCTTGGCTTGCAAATGATATTTGAGACTCGACGTACTTCAATGTTAACTCATTTCATGTCGACAGTACGTGCAGATAACTTTTGTCCTATCGACCATCTGGCAGTGTTTTGAAAGTGAATTTGCCGTTCATAAGTCTTTTCTCCATTTCCTTTCGCTTTTCAGTCCACCGTGTTTTTCCCGAAGCGCCAACCCTGCTTCTTCTTCTGATTCCCTTTCTTATTCTTCTGCCACCGTCTGGATCAAGACTACAGGTGCCACCGACGGCCGCAAGTCATACAATGCACGCTTCTTTTTTTTATATATATATATATACCAAGCGTTAAAAAAAATAACGGCGTTAAGAGGATGTTGCGTTAACTCGTTGTTAGCGTGTTCACTTTGACAGCCCTAATTGTAGATATTAAAATTCTGAGATTTCTTCTTCAAAACGACATCCCGCCTCTTTAAAAGTTATTCATTTGTATCCAGATGAGCCTTTTTGTTTGTGTTAATTATTCTTATCAGCAGAAAGCTTCAAGAGGTAGAGCCTCCACTTTCAAACGTACACTATACAAAAAACATGAGTGAGTGACACTCAGAGGTCTGTCTGATGGAACTTAATCAATAGTGTCAGGCAACGATCCATTTAATCAGTCAGTATCAGAACCAGATGCCTCATGGAAATAAACAGAAGGGTTCAAATCTGAGGAGACAAAAACAAACTGGACGTGATTTTATCAAACAATGTTTCTGTAATGTTGATGTCTCAACAATGTGTTGATACATATTTACAATACATAACATTAACTTACCTTGATTACAGGTCACTGTGATGCACTTTGTAGCTACAAGTAGAACAAGAACTACAGCAAGAACTGCAGTTCCTATAATGATTCCACCAAACAGCCATCCAGTGACTTCTTTGGTGTTTTGGTCCTCACCGAGTTTCTCTGAAACACGTCACAAAGAGCTCATGTAAAACTCAAAGTCTTACTGATTATCATGCACATCATATTGAACATAGACTACACAGAACAACATTAAAAGGTGTCTTAAATATTTGAAACCAAGAACTAGGGATGTCCCGATCCGAGTCCTTTAATATTCAGTATCTGCCGATACCGAGTCCTGATCCAATACTTAGCCTGAACTAATATTTTCCTAGATAATACAGCTGCATTAAGAAAAAAAGGACCTTCATGCAAGCTGTTCCTTTATAGGTTTTTTATTTTGTTGAAACAATTATATACTTTCATATGGCTTGTAGGAGTCATAATATTGTTTGCTTTGTCATTTATGTTATCAGGTGTTTGTAATTGGCTCCAATGTTATAAATAGGAACCAACCTTTTGCCAGCAAGGTGAAATTGGTTTTATATTCGACATTCACTTGTTTTTACTGTTTCTAACCTTAATAGCGTCATGAAAACTGCACCAATTTCCTTCAGTTTGGTATTTTTTTGTACAGATAAGTAAGACAGACATTTCACAGGTCTCATCAACTCAACAACCTCAGTGGTTGTAGTGAAAACTCAAAGCAACTACGCTGAATGTCCTTCGGAGTACCGTGAGGCAGCCAGGGCGCTTGGGGACCATCATAAAATTGCAATCTCTTCAGTCCAGGTGACGAAGAAAACCCTGATCCTCTACCACGGAGATGAGCTGGTTATCCAGAGCGATTAATTTAATTACCTTCTCTGTAATATTTTTGGCCATGTCGCAGTCTCGAGGATATTTCTCTTTCTTTTTGAGAGTATCTGCGAGTGTTTGTTGCTTCGGTTCCTTTGCCTGTATTGCTTGAGTGAACTTGTTGTATTCATTGAGTGTTTTTTTAATTTGTTGATCAAATGTGTAGTATTAAATGCAGCTCTCTTGTTGCCCCTTGGCACAGTGGTCGTATTGCAGATGTTACATGATGCCGCTGAACTACTTTCGCTTTCTAATTTAAGTTGAGGTATGCCAGTGCGTTACGCGCATGTCTGCGTTCTGCCACAAATTGTGCTCTGACGTAAAAAAAAAAAAACGTTCAAAAATTGCCGATCCCAATCAGTGGAAAAATGCCCATATCGCCATGGTCCCGATCCCGATCCTGCAGATCAGATTGGGACATCCCTACTAATAACACATGAGCAGTGAAAATAATTTGATGAGTAAAACATCAAGACAGAAATCTCACCACTGATAAACACGACCGTTTCAGCAAAAGTCTGATGGCTAATTTCCTCCTGAGTGGCCACACAGCGGTAGCGTCCTGTCTTGGTCACAGTGGTCTTGATGGTAACGTAGTAACGACCTCCTCTCTCTGAGACCTGAGGCTCCTCAGCAGGAAGGATGTTTCCAGAGCTGTCCTGCCACTCCACTTTAGGTTTTGGAAACACTCCTTCAACTTCACACTGCAGCAGAGACCAGTCCTTTGTTTCATCAAGTGTTGTGATGAAGGGCTTTGATGCACCTGTGAACATAACGAAAAACATTTTAATGTAAAAATGGCATGTTTTGTGTTTCTACCTTCACTGACAGTGGTTGTATTGTAAATAAGCTCACCCATTCAAACCTGTCCGACCTCATATTCCACCTTGTGAATCACACTCTCAGAATTCAGGGAATTTAAAAAGTCAACTGAGTGAAGGGCTTTTTCCTATCGATCTTCTTTCCTCTGAAATACCTTCTGTTAACGTCAGACAATCTGAATCTGTTTAAGCCTTTAAATTCAAACTTTGTTGCCTCCTTGGCGCTCCCTCATGTGTCATTGTTGATTTATTTAGAGATGGACAGAATATGTCCAAAAGTATGTTGTTATAAATTACACATTTTGCTTATCAAAATTGGCAAAAACGTGCGCTTAAGTGCTCTCTTGGGAGCCAAAACACACTAAACTGCCCCCTTGGCTGGTTAAAACGACACCAACAAGATCAGCAGGATCATCAGGAAGGCTGGCTCTGTCCTGGGGGTCCAGCTGGACTCCTTGGTGGAGGTGTCTGAGAGGAGGTGCTGTGTAAACTGCACAGCATCCTGGACAACATCACTCACCATCTCCACCAGGTGCTAACCTCGAGCAGAAGCACCTTCAGCTATACAGACTCATTCCCCCCCCGGTGTAACACAGAACGCTTGAGAAAGTCTTTTCTTCCTGTGGCCATCAGACTCTATAACTCATCTACCTCTGGTCGCTAGTGGGACAGTGGAGACACTGTGCCCTGAACTATGTCACTTTATTATTTTTAACCAATTTTCACTTCATCACTTTATTTAGTTGTACTGTAGCTTAATTAATTTATGCTGCTAACAAATGCTGCTACAATTTTTTATCACTTTACCACTGTTACCACTTTACCCAATTGCTCCTTTTTGCTTATTTAGTTTGTACATATTTTATTTCAATCTATGCTGCTAAACTGCACTGTGCGTATTGTTGCATATTGTATATACCTACGTTTTGTTGCAATTTTTGTTACATTTTGTTACATTTAGTTACTTGTTTGATTTATGTTAAGTTAGCCTTTATTTAATTTTTATCTTATTTTATTTCATGTTAGCTTACTTTTACTCTAACCCTGTATTACTTTCCCACCTTTGCATTAAACTGTTGCACAGCAATTTCCCTCGGGATAAATAAAGCTTCTTGAATCTTGAATCTTGAATCTTAAAACATGATAAACTGCCCTCTTGGGTGGCAAAAAAAGTGCTGTATGTGCCCTTTTTTTTCTTTTTCACCCCGATCCTTCAAAAAGTCTGTGCACGCCACTGCTGGCATGTATTTCAAATACATGGAATTTGTAATTCAAAAAGATACAAAACGACTTTTTATACAAACTGATATATTTTAGACATTTATTATCCCAAATATGGTTTGGATTTTGGTGATCCAATTCTAAAATAACAATAAACAGAAAAGTTTATTGTTTTAATTGTTATAAGTTTACCGCTTAAAGTAAAAGTGGCAAAACTTGACAGTAAGGGCAAATTAAATAAAATGTAAACAAGAGACATTTATTGTTTTCATTAACTGCTAATCAAAACGTATTACTGTATTAACTAATGTTAATAAAAGGCACTACTAATATTAGTTAATTAATATGTTAACTTATTAATTAACATGTATGTTGTGTCATCTCATTAACTGGCTAATGAATGTCCATGAAGAGGTTTTCTTTCCTCTATCTTCATGTAAACACACATTTCTTTAACTGATATCTAACCTTAATTGATGCTGATTCAGTTTAAACTGCACAATATTAAGTTGATTTACACTAAAAAGAAATTTCTTAATGAAATGACGTGACATACATATTAACATCTTTATCAGCTATACTAATAATAGTACCTTAATTAATGTAAACCCTTTAAATACATATTAACATTTGTGAACATTTACTTAATGCTAATTATATTATTCATTAACTGCTACTTCATTATTTTAATGATAAATACATTAGTAAATGGTTATATGACACTTTAAACTGTTTCTTAATTCTTATTACGGCATTAACTAATATTTATTGATGTAATGTTATTGTAAAGAAATACCTTTAAGTTTTTACTCTGGCTCAGTTCAAATATGAATCACAGCTTAATTTTGATCACAATTTCATAGAATCATAAAATCATTATACATGAAAAACATTTTTCAGCTTTAATTGTAATTTTAAATACTGGTAATGACTTTTTGTCCTAAAAGGCTTTTGGGCCTTTTGAATTGTGACTCGGTCGAGTCTTCAGAGACGATCAGGAGAAATCACTGGCCCGAGTTGATTGATGATGTCACAGATTTCTAGATCTGCAATGTGTGCTACAACTTCGTGACCCAGAATCTGAGTATCATTCAAAATGTTAGACACAATACTTCATATAAACACACTGCATGGAGGGTGAACTGCCAAGCAACATTGGTAAGTTAGTGAGGTAAGTTGAGTCTAAAGCCACATTCAGGGTCACCAACTAAGACAGGTTGCCATGGTGATCGAGGCAGGTTAAAACAGTTTCTGATGAAATGGGCAAAAAAGTTCCTTTCACTTTGAAAATAGCGTCACTCTATAATCACCAGTTATACATATTCTATGCTGAGGGAATACATTATACATATATGTAAACCTGTTGTTCTGGTAACGTTAAATTAAAGGGATAGTTCGGGTTTTTTGATATGAATCTGTATGGTATCCCCGTCAGCAGTGTAGCGCATCAACACTGACTTACCCCCGACAGTGTCCTGTGCGCAGAGTTCTTGCCCGGCTTGAGTGACGGCGAGATCGAAAAGTGGCCGAAGGTATGTCGATTGCTGCTCAACGGCATATACCGATCCCCAGAATGACATACCGATCCCTAGAATGACATACAGATTGTCGGAGTGGTATATACCGATCCCCAGAATGACATACCGATCCCTAGAATGACATACAGATTGTCGGAGTGGTATATACCGATCCCCAGAATGACATGTACCGATCCCCAGAATGACATACAGATTGTCGGAGTGGTATGCTGCTATTATGCCGCTGTTATCCCATCGACACATGATGATATGTGCCGCTTGAGATTGTTACGGCACTGAAAGACTGTTGGATGGGTACCGCCCCCTGATGAATATGCAAATGTGATGCCACTGGGCTGGTTTCGCGACAAGTACTGCCCTAAATGTATACTTTTTTTTTTGCTAACTTAACACTTTGCCGCAAGTAGTTGTTGATGTTGATGTACGCACATAGACAGTAATTACACGTGGGACTCTTACGATATGATAGTAAAGTAATATGTCTAAATGTCCGCCTATAAACTACTTAAAGCTAATGAAAGCGCTAGCCTTAGCTAACATGGCTAATATTAGCCCAGCCACCGTAGCCAGTCTGACTAATCGATAGCAGAAACTTTCAGCCTGCCAACAAAACAATACTTAATGACAGGTTTTCATTATTAGGAGAACACAACAATACATTACTTCATAAAACATCTACTTCGCAAAACATTAACCATTGTGGCATATTGTGCATCTTGTTTATTATACATTGAGATATTTTCTAACTATTGTCAATCAATGTCTGTGAGTGTGCGTGTGTGTAAGTGTGTATGTATCTATGGGTGCATGTGCTTGTTACAGTAACACTACCAGGTGATATATATATATATATATATATATAGCCTATATAAAATCACCTAGTAGTTTTACTGTACTTTTTCTGTATACCTATTGTGATAAGAAAGTGTTGGAATTTTTGTGTCTCAATTTAATTGTTACTCTTATGTTTCATCTAGGTCTCAGATCATGCTATTCTACTCATGTCTATGCAGCAGCATATGTCCTA
>CAEMYA010001089.1:0-10201 GCA_903131615.1 Diplodus sargus
CATTCGACCGTGTCCCTCGTGGCATTCTGTGGGAGGTGCTCCGGGAGTACAGGGTCGGAGGCCCCCTGTTAAGGGCTGTACGGTCCCTGTATGACCGGAGCAGGAGCTTGGTTTGCATTGCAGGCAGTAAGTCAGACCTGTTCCCAGTGCATGTTGGACTCCGGCAGGGCTGCCCTCTGTCACCGGTTCTGTTCATTATTTTTATGGACAGAATTTCTAGGCGCAGCCACGGGCCGGAGGGGATCTGGTTCGGGAGCCACTGGATCTCATCTCTGCTTTTCGCAGATGATGTGGTCTTGTTGGCTCCTTCTAGCCAGGACCTCCAGCATGTCCTGGGGCGGTTTGCAGCCGAGTGTGAAGTGGCTGGGATGAGAATCAGCACCTCCAAGTCCGAGGCCATGGTTCTCAAACGGAAAAACGTGGCTTGCTCCCTCCAGGTTGGGGGAGAGTTCCTGCCTCAAGTGGAGGAGTTTAAGTATCTTGGGGTCTTGTTCACGAGTGAGGGAAGGATGGAGCGTGAGATTGACAGGCGGATCGGTGCAGCGGCCGCAGTAATGCGGTCGTTGTACCGGTCTGTCGTGGTGAAGAGAGAGCTGAGCCGAAAGGCGAAGCCTTCGATTTACCGGTCAAACTACGTTCCTACCCTCACCTATGGTCATGAACTTTGGGTCAACTTTGGGCACCCAATTTAGCATGGTGATCAAATTAGGTCCCGACATTTCAAATGTGTATTTTCTACTTCAATTCACCTTTTTTTTTTTTAACAAGGTCATTCACTGTCAATTTCAATGCTAAATATAAAATCTGGATTTTCAACCTCTAATGGTGGAGCCGGTTGGGTTACAGTGGAGTACATGATATTAGCAGTCGTTTCAGTGATACATAACTTGCACATACATTTGAGACCAGTGATCAGAAGCATGATAACTGTCAAGGTTCCACATACAAGCAAAACAAATTCAAAAATCACATAACAAAAGGACCCTAATTTTTCTTTAATCCAGTCAAACAAATCAAGGGTAACAGGGTTAGGACATGTCTTGGCAAGGTTACGCAAATGGTTTGTTATTTCTTGTAATGTGGCATTGTGGTCAGGTATAAACGTACAACATTCAGTTCCAATTACAGCACAAGTTCCTCCTTGAGAGGCCAACAAGTAGTCCAGTGCAGCTCGATTTTGTAATGTCATCATTCTTACTGCAGTCATTTCTTGTGAGAGCATGACCATGCCTTTTGCAGTGGAGTTAGCAAGATCTTCCACTGCATGGGAGAGGTCTCTTATTTGGTCCAAAGATGCCATGACCCCATAACTTTGAATGAGAGCACCAAAAAATCTTGTCCATGGGGTTTGTGCATGTGTATGTAAGTCTCTTTTCACTATGTGAATCTCTGGTGGCACAGTAAGGACTCTCATAGCTTGTATCACATGACCCAGACCACATACTCCAGACCATCCTCTTGGTAAGTATTCATAGGCCTTTGTGCCGCAAATCCAGTACACACCCTTGGGTAATGGTATGGAACAATGATTCATCACTGAAGCAAGGTGGTTATAATTCTCAATAAAGTCTGGAGCAGGATTTAGTCTTGGAGGTACCTTTCCTTTGGACTTATCGATTGCTAGCTGTGGTGAAGCATATATGATGTCACAATTAGAAGTTCCAATGTCAGTGTTCCCATTTCCTTCAACACACCATTCCATTGTCTTTGGAACCAGTGTGAGGGTAAGAGGGGTAGGAGTGTCACAGGAATAACAATTTGTGTGGTGTTCCTTGCAGTATACTGGTCTATTTTGTGACGGATTGGGACATGCACAGCGCTCCTGGGTGGAATTAAAGTGAAGTATGTGACAAGTGTCACAGAATGAAGCAGGCAGAGCCATCAGTGGGAGTCCTTCTTTTGTGCTGTGGGGTATGAAGCTACACACATAACAGTCTCTGGGGTTTGGACTATTATCGGCAACCATTTTTGCCAATTGGAGAAATGTGTTTGACGACATTTGATGTATCAGAGCAGCTAACACAGTAGTTTTGTTATGTTCATTAGTCTCTAAAAAGATGCCGTCTGGTGTGCAATAGATGTTGCAATTTAGTTTGCATAACAAATCTCTTCCTAACAGATTCACGGGTGTGGTATCTGATAGAAGAAAGGAGTGGGAAGTGGTGAAACTGGACGTGTTTTCAGTGAAAGGACCTATAGACACTACAGTAGGCTCAGATACAGGTAGACACATTGAAATACCTCCAACCCCCACAGCTCTAACTGTTTCCTCAGACGATTTCAAATTTGTAGATTTTGTTGGTTTCAACGTAGAAAGAGAAGCTCCTGTGTCCACCAGGAATGATGTTGATTTTCCATTCACATTTATCATTAAATTTGGTTCTTCTTTGGTTTTTGCTAATTTAATTAGTGGAGCTTGAGTTATAATTTCTCCTGTTTCAATTTGGTTACTGTCCTGACAGCTCTATTGGTTATACTGTGGGGTTGGTGGCTCTTCCATGTTGGTTGCTGGAGGTGCCGTGGGCAGGGTATGTCTGGATGGTTTGTATGGGCAATTTCTTACCCAATGATCTGGCTCACCACAAAAAAGGCAATTCTCGTTGTTAGAGAAAAACTGCCTGTTGTTTTGCACATGGTGTGATGGCCTGTGTCCTTGGTACCCCCTCCCTTTTTGAAAGCTTCCTCTGCCACTGCGTCCTCCTCTGGTAGCTCTGCCTGTATAGTGAGACACTTGAGCAAGCATTAGCATTTCATTCATTCTACAATCTCTTTGTTCAGTGTTATCCCAATGGTGTTGTGCAATTTCTACTAACTCAGACATTGGTTTTCCTGACCACCCAATTGTCAATTGCACTTTTGTTCTTATTTTTGGTTGAAGACTGTTCACAAACAAATTTTGCAGGTAACCAGCTGGCATTCCAACAATTTGACTTGGTGATAGACCACAATTTTCTTTTGCAGTTGTCAGCATTTTTCCATACAGCTCCCTAGGATTGTCATCTTTGCCTTGTTTGATTTTTGTGAGAGGAGTAAAATCAACCTGTTGTATTACCTCCTGTTGAACTGCTGAAGTTATGATACTGTAAAATGTCTTAGCTTCCTCTGGTGTGATTCGGGCAAACTCTGTGGAATTGCGGGGAATTTTACAGGCATCAATTAGTTTATCTTTCAAATCATATGGCAGAGTCAGTTTTAACAGTTGCATCATACCAGGCATGTGAGGACTGTAGATCGTGCATACTGAATCCCATTCGTCCAGCCATTTTTGTTTATTTGTCCGTACATCCCTGGGAAAATCTCCAACTATTGCTTTAAGCTCTCTTCGGCTCCAAGGTTTGTAGACAACATCTTTCCCAATAATTAGGGGAGCTAATTTCGCTGGGTTTGTTTTGGTTTTTCTTTTTCTTGCTGGAACCCACTCTTCTTCACCTCCCTGATTAATCAGATTAGGTCTTCGGTATTCAAAAATCAAGTCATCATCAGTGCTATCATCACTGGTTTCTTGTATCTCTCTGGAGTCTTTTATCTCTCTTACAGGATAAAGGCTTTTTATGTGATCGTTTTTGTTTGTATTAGTGTTTCTACAGGACGTGTCTAATTGACTGTCCGGCTGAGTCTTAGTCTGCGTTGTGTTTTTCTTTTCTTCTTCTAATTTAGCCGTTAGCTTTTTATTTCGATCTGTAAGAGAAGCAATTTGAGATTCTGCATGACGGCAATTACTTTCATCCCTCCAGGGTTTGAGGGAGGAGAAATGCTTATTTTGTTTTGGGAGATTACTCAATTTCTCTACTAAGTTTTCTAATCTGGTCCGATCGAAATTCCCATTTTGGGGGAATTTTAGAAGACCATCATCTCGCGTTATTTTAACCCAAGTTGCAACATATATCAAACTAGTCTTACCATAATTATCATATATGTACTTCACAGGACCAGTCAAATCTTTCTCAGACCTTTTACTAAGATGACTTCCCATTTTCCTTGGAAGATCCCTGTGATCATTTAAACAAAAAAAACAAAACCATAGGAGTGTCAACACTGATCTTTCCTATCAGACCAACAGAATCACAGGGGTTTTCGACACTGATTTTCTATCAGAGCAAATAGAATCACAGGAATTCTAGACCTGATCGTTTGCAACATAACGTCAAACCGTCAAAACAAAACCAAGTTCTGGTCTTTTATATCTAAAACGACATAATCACAGGACCTTTAAAACAAAACAGAATCACAACACCACAGGAATTTCAACACTGATCTTTCCTATCAGACCAACAGAATCACAGAAATTCGACACTGGTCTTTCCTATGAGACCGATAGAATCACAGGATCGACACTGATCTTTTCTGTTAGAACAGAATCACAGGGGTTTTCGACACTGATTTTCCATCAGAAACACAGAATCACAGGGGTTTTCGACACTGATTTTCTATCAGAGCAAATAGAATCACAGGAATTTAGACCTGATTGTTTGTAACAAAACAAAACAATATTTAGACCTGGTCTTTTCTATCTAAAACGACAGAATTACAGGATCTTTCAAACCAACAGAATCACAGGACAAGAAACCTGAACTCCTTCTATTAAACCAGCAGAATCACAGGACAAGAAACCTGATCTCTTCGCTAAAAACCAACAGAATCACAGGACAATAAACCTGATCTCTTCTATTAAACCAGCAGAATCACAGGACAATAAACCTGATCTTTTCGCTTTAAAACAACAGAATCACAGGACAATAAACCTGATCTTTTCTGTCGTGCATATTTGATGTTAAGTAGAATGTTAACCCCTAGATGCTTGGCCTTTATGAGAGCGAATCTTCATAAGACTAGGAAAACACAAGCAATTCCACAACTAATCAAAAGCTATGAAAACAAGCATTCCTATACATCTAAAAACTAACCTCCCAATAACATCGGTTTCGAAAACTTACAACACCAAAAAGAAAATTAACAAAACACACACAGCAAACTTACTTGAATGTCGGATGGCGTCACCCTTCTTTAGGACTCCCTCCTCAACAGACCTCCAACAATGCACAGCAACAGTAGTTCGGTTTTCAAAAGGACCTTTTACCTCTGCAATTTGGTTCTCAGGTCACTGGCATGTCCTTGGTCTGGAAGAAGGAGTATCTGTAGAAGGTTTGTTGCCATCCGGGTTACGGCACCAAATTGTTCAAGAAAATCATTCAAGTCCTGTTGAGCAGTTTGCTGTGGTGATGTGTTTATTCAAAGAATACCGGTAAACTGCTGGACAGACAGGCACAGTTTAGCATGGTGATCAAATTAGGTCCAGACGTCTCTTGATCAACTGGTGTTAAGGACATGTGAATCTGCAGGGTGTCGGAGGAAGGCATGAATCAACATTTAGGTCTGGGGGTTAAAGGGCTCTTTCCAGACGTCATTTCAAATGTGTATTTTCTTCTTCAACATGCTGGTGTGACTATGTCACCCAGCTGGCCTGGGAACGCCTTGGGATCCTCCCGGAAGAGCTGGAGGAAGTGTCTGGGGAGAGGGAAGTCTGGGTGTCCCTGCTCAGGCAGCTGCCCCCGCGACCCGGCCCCGGATAAGCGGAAGAAAATGGATGGATGGATGGATGCAGACAATGCTCAGGTCTACCTGAGCTCCTTCCAGCTGAATTAAGAGTTGCACTGCCTGCTCCACATTCAGCTTCTCATTGTTTTGACTCATTAAACAAAAAGCCGGCTCCACTACACACTAAACAAACACTACATAACACACTAACTATACTCTCCAAACACGCTCAATGTCACAAATCTCTCAATTTTCAATATCGCTGTCTGTACGCTGACCGTTGTTGCCTGTCACTCATCCGCCGAAGTCCCTTCCACAACTTCCTGTTCCTCTACAACCAAACTTGCTGCTTGAACACTTTCGTGACAAAAGCCTGTTTTTTCCGTTTCTTCTGCACCAGACACAAAGCAAACGTGACGGCAATGTTCGCGAAAAAGCGTGGCGTACATTATTTACCCCAAGTCCGGTTTTGGACAGGTCGGTGCGTCCGGTCCGTCAGCTCGGGAGTTGGGCCGTGTAGGTTAGCTAGCGGCTAGCAGCTAGCTACACACGAACATCAACAGATTACAATTCCACGTTGTTGTCCGCGCGTCTCCGCATATCCTCAGACCCGAACAGACCGGTCTGGTCTCGCTTAGTCTCATTAATCCACAACAGTCAGTTTAGATGCACAGAACCGAACGTGACTCCCGGTCCAGCGCGCGCCGCTGCAGGTATAAATCCACTCTCCTCAGACCCGAACAGACACGGTCCAGTCTCGTTAAGTCTCATTAATCCACAACAGTCAGTTTAGATGAACAGAACAGAACGGGACCGAACCGCCGGCTAACTCCCGGTCCAGCTCGCGCTGCCGCAGGTATACATCCACTTGTTTCTCAATGTAGGGTTGAGCTCTGCAGTGACTGGCTCTTATGTGCATGTCACTATGGTAGCTCCGGTGGACTATGCTCCAGAATGTGTAAAGCATTTATGAAATAATTTATTCACGGTATCATTGCAGTCCAAACAAATGCGAAGTCGCACAACACTGAACCAACTGGCAGTCATGTTGAAACTCTCAGGTCATTCTGATCCTGATCCGCAGAGATATTTGAGGCACACACAGACAGACAGACAGACAGACAGAGATTCCTTGCATTTATAGAGAGATTACTGCCATACTTCCATCCAGCCGGAGGAATGTTTCGCCCTGTGAACTAATGTTGTTCTGACCTCGGACAGTGATGAAGCGAGTTTAGACCCAATACTTACATTTAAATAAGAGATCTGCGCCACTTGAGGTCGCCATTATTTATTTATTTATTTCTTCTCTTTGGGCGCGCAATGAATCTTGGGCAATTTGTAGCCGCGAAGGATAGTAGTGGCGTGTCCTCCAGAAACAGGCAAAAGAAGGAGGCATTTGTGGGGAGCATTTGGAGCACATTTTGAATTTGGACAGGCTTCAAGCGGCGTAGTGACGTAATTGCACTTCAAATGCGCCCTGAATTTGGACACAGCCGCTGTGTGGTTGATACGTACTGTTGGGGCGGGTGTTAATCGAAACAACCCAATCGTCTTGTCCTCCTCACATGCTACTGGCCTGAGTGGCCTCTGATTGGCCTGGCCTGCCTCTCTGACTTAGAAAAAAAAGTCAGATAGCTGCGACGCCGGCTGACCGGCAGCCTGTTAAAAAAAAAAAGAGAGAGAGAGAGAGAGAGAGAGAGACGCAGGCCAGCAGGCCAATCATAGGCTGGCGCTTCGGGAATACTCCCGGTTCTCCCTAGAGTGCTAAAGAGAGAGAGTGGCCACAACGGAAGTTCAAAACACTGGCGGATCACTCGGTCCATGTAGCCTATAAAAGTTCCCGGAAGTGCTTAGCGGGCAAAAAAAAAACTCTAGGAAAACCACGAGAATCGGTAAATAATGGTCAATAAATGCTTTGCAACTTTTATATGCTTTCGTTAATTGATTCGAACGTTATGTTTACTAAACCTGTAAAGCAATACATTCTTGATATTTTCTGATTTTTACTTACTTTATGACTTGAGTGAGGCAGACTAACAGTCTAACAGACAAGTCTGGACTCACAGCAGCATTATGATAATAACTGTGTTCTAATAGGAAATTCATGGCAAATGAATTAAATTTGGACTTGAATTCATTGCAAATAAATGGAATTCTATCACTGTTTGTTAACTATTCTTAGCAATATATATGCACTTGTGTTAATTGCTTAGAACTCTTAACTTTACATGTACAGTCGATGACAGCAATAAAATCGTAATATTTTCTTTCTTTTGTTTTTAAACATTCAGACTTGAGTAAGGCAGACTAACAGGTGACTAACAATGATTTGCCAATTGACTGCAGAATAAGTCTGGACTCACAACAGCATCATGATGATGATAATATGATATCAGATAATGATAACTGTGTTCTAATAGGAAATCCATGGCAAATACATTTTGATTTGAATTCATTGCAAATAAATGGAATTCTATCACTATTTAACTATTCTTACTTATCCCAAACTTACTCTACTCATTGATGCATAATAAATCACACAGTCTTGTATTTCCCAATGCACTTACCACAATGAATTTCTTAAAAACAGTATCTAAAGAAGTCAAACAGATCAGCACGTCAAGCTGTTTGTGTCCTTTCAGGTATGTTGTCCTTGAATACAGTCTTCACCATGGTATACTGTGCTGCATGGGGCTCGAAGAAATTAATGTAGCATGGGTGGCTAAAGTCAGAAGTAGCAATTTAACCATCTTCAAAGATTTAAACAACAAAAAAATATGTGGGCTAATCATATTCAAACAATGCATTTGCACTTCTGCACACTTTCAAATACCACACCACTGGGACGTTTAAGATTTTTTAAATTAAAAACAGAGAACACAGAACAGGAAAAACAATGCAAAAACCAAGGGAAGGGAAGGACAAAGACTGGTTCCTCTCTCATGGAGCTTCTAAACACAGTGGGTGTGTTGGAGAAGGAAGCTCTGGCACTCTCCAGCAGGTTTCCATCATGCTGTGGAGTAAAAGAAAAGATCATCAGGAGATTTATTAGGTTGAAGTTGCGGATTGAAGCAAAAAAAAAAAAAAAAGACACGAAAAAACAACAGTTAAAAGCTAGGCTCTCTTAAGCTAGAAACATATGACGATGGTATTGAGTCAGTGCAATGCGGTGGTGAGAGACATTATGAGTTCAGTTCATAATTAATGTCCTCATTTCATAAGCTTCACCCGTCATTCCGCAGCCTCAATGATATTAAATTGATGTTTAACTACAATCACACTCCCTACACATTAACCTCGCTGCTAGTATAATTGACAGCGTTGGTTTAAGTTGTATTTAGAGAACCGAATTTACAATTTAGCCTGTTGCATGTGTTGCTATCTTTATCCATTGTGCTAGCTTAAACTTTTATCTGTTAATATTCTCTGAATCTTCTAATCTAGACAGGGACAATCTGCCAGCATACTTAATTACTCATGTCAATTTAATTCCGATGCACGACTGATGTGAAAATGTCATTCTTTAAACATTTTACCTTGATCAAGTGTGCTCCATAAGGATTACATTGAGTGGAAATTAGCGAAAGCTAACTTCCGGGAACTTTTGAGGGGCTCCATGCTCCACCATTGTAGTATCTCTAGTGTTTGTTTCATAGTTGTTGACATTTCTTTCATCTATGCCAGGCGACTTCCCTTTACTCATAGATTTAATAGCCTCTAAAATTTCAAGTTTTGTAACGGGTTCCTCACAATCCTTTTGAAACTGCGCAGCAGAGATTATTATTATTATTATTAGACTATTTCTCACAATCACTGATTTGAAATTTAGACTTGTAAATATTACTATAAAAGGAGCAGACATATTTTGAGATATCTGAGGGGTTGTTAGTTATGTTATCATTAATCTTGAGAGATACTATATTATTTCTTTTACGGTTTCGTTTCTCTAAAGCCAAAAAATAACTTTTTAACGTTGATCACCGTTTCACAGACATGTCTTTCACAATGTTAGCTTTTGTGAAAAAGTCCCCAGTGCATCACATGACAATGTATTTACGTGGCTTGGCCACCTTAAAAACTGGCTTCAAGGCCTGGCGCTCTTTGTGGGGGCTTGATCTCGATAATGAGGCCAACCGTCTTCTCTGCATAGGAAGTTACGGTCAAGCCAACTGCGTTAAACAGTCCTCCTCCTCTTCTTTGTTACTGGTGAGCTACAAACCACACTGCCATCCACTGTATCGGAGTATATAACATCATGCTATTCACTGACAGGTGCGCTGTCTTGAGTGAGTGAGAACAGGACACACAGCTCCAAAAATAGAAAATCAATATGTGGTGGCTAGTGTTGATATTGTGGCGGGCTGGCCTTGATGTCAGCTGGGTTTTTTGTATTATTGTTTTTTAGTTAAATGCCTAAAATAAGCTCTGTGGTTAACGTGAGCTGCAGGGAATTTCACTCGGGTTACTCTGGATGAACTGTTTCCATTTTTTCCTTGGACAATGCTGTTATGCTGTTTTGCTGGGAATCTCCAGAAATGTTCTTTTCATCACGTGTGTGTGTGTGTGTAGAGTGTGAGCTACAGTGAGTGGCAGCTAAGCCTCAGACTGATCTCAAAACACACCAGAATTTCCACTTCTTTCAGAGCTCTTTTTTTTTTTTTTT
>CAEMYA010001089.1:10222-27431 GCA_903131615.1 Diplodus sargus
TTTTTTTTGGTTATACAGTGCAAGTGCAAATTGGTGGTGAAACATTTTTAACGAACATCTTTGCTTCACTTCACTGCCGAGAGTACATTTAGGTGAACATACATCCCTCCACAATAAAGTCCAAGCCAAATGCCTTCAAAATTGTAGAGGAGTTCCTGACATTTTGAGAGTTACACTTATCCCTACTTTTGTGTCCGATCCAAAAGTAAGATAAGACTCTTGTATGTTTCTGTTCAGTCTTTGAACACATGCAGACAGCAGCCAGTCAGCTTAACTCACCACCGAGAATGGAAACAGGGGGAAATGGCTAATGTTAGCCTGGCTCTGTTCAAAGGTAACAAAATCTTCTTTACAGCAGCCTCCAGGCCAATCCACATTAGCTGTTTTTATACTGGGCAGCAAGCCGCCAATTTGGCTGTCCTTTTTGTGGCTAGGTCTGCGGATTTAGACAGAAGGTGGTAAATTGGGGGTCTGTTTTGGTCCGCCAATTTGGGTATTGCCACCTCCTTTGCTATTTAAAACTGAGTCGTCGATGTGCCGGCAATTGCGTGAGATGGGCGGAGGTGTCGATGACGTGCACTGTTGTGCGACCCACAGCCGGGGAGTTTAAAAACTAGGAAACAGCTGATCACAACAGTCAGTCCATCACTTCATCCGTGGATGTCAAGATGAGCAATTGGAAAGTCGCTGAGATGAAATCTGGGAGATGCTAGCGTCCCCTTGTGGTCTCTGTAGCTGTCTCTGTTGTCAGCTTGTTCTTGTAGCAGCAAGCTACTAACGGTCGCTACTTTCAAATTAAAAGCCCCCCCCCCGCTAAGAATCCAGTTCTAAACAACAATGGGGTGCAATGCAGGGTGGGAATTTCACGGTGGCCATGGTAGTCTCTGTTAGAGTTTAGATTAGTTTAGAGTTCTGCCTGAGCCCGAGCCAACCGGCCAGTTCAGGATGATATTTCCCGCCACTATCGTCGGGCCGGACCGGGCCCTTGATCAATCATTTGTGTTTTTTTTTTTTTTTTTTTTATGTGGTAGGATTTAGTTTTTTAAGTTGGAAATATATTAACAGATTCGAACTTCCCCGATCAATAATTCATAAGCGAAACATTGTTAAAACACAAATGACGTCTCCTTCCTACCGTTGTAAGGTAGACAACGAGCTCCAACCGTATTTTCATCAAAACGAGCAGTCCTCCGGGCTGGACATTAACATCGGTCTCTATGGTCAGCCGTCTGTGAGACAAGGGCGCAGGGACTGTCAACAAAGTGCAACACCGTCAAGAGATACTACAAAACATATTCAATAACTTCCCTATTATTCAGTGTGGTGTCGCAAAAATTACTCCACACATCAATGGGCTCCTGCTGGTTATTATACAACTGTTTGTTTGGAAAAAATGTGCTTTGCCATAATTTGGGGGAATTTCTATTGGGAGAAATATTCAATAACTTCACTAATATTCAGTGTAGTGTCACCAAAATCACCTAACCCTAACCCAACTTAAAAAAATAAAAAAAACTGTTTTCTAGTGTAACATTAACTTGATATTGGTATTAAAAAATCTTTTGATACATAATCCATGTCTTATTATAAATTAGGATGTTATGGTATCAATCTCAAAGGTAAAACCATCAAATTTTACTCAGTGGCGTTTGTGCCCTGTCATGTGGCCTTAGTGCCCCTACAAAAAAAAATTCAACCCTTGTGCAATGTAAAGCTCTTATTTTGAGGACAGATTTTACCCGCTGCACTTTTCACACCCAACTTCATGCTTCACATCATCTCACACGTTTACCTACCCCAGTGGTGGCCAAGTGGCAGCTTTTTGGAAAAGAAGGAATATTACACCTCCCTTTTAGATAGACAAGGCGGCACATTGCAGCCTTTCCGTTGCTGCAAATGTGCCACCCTTTCTATCTAAAAGGGGCTAGTGAAAGGGTCTTTGGCATCCATTTCTCACCCCTCTCATGTTAAAAGATCTGCTTCCATTTTTATATAAAGGAAAACTTAGTCCACACTGACTCTACGCATGTCACCCTGGGATCTCCTGCGTGTCATTTGAAATATTCCATGTCTGTTTTGTTTTTTTTATTTCTGTGTACTTATTTTTGGTAGTAGTAATGATTGGTCAAGGCACCGTGTGCTCAATTTCACACTTGGCTTATTCCCATTCTCAATCTAATCAATAAACCAAAATAATGCTGATTTCTTCTCCACAAACTGACTGAAAAATATTTTTGTCCATCAAATTTCTACTGATAAGCCTGCTGAAGACCGTTTGACCAGCTTCTGTCCTTCCAGCACCTCAGGACCTGCTGCTGACAGTCACCTGGTTCTGAAGAGAGAGACGGACAAATAGAGGTGGGAGTCGCTGTGGACAGAACAAAGTGGACACTTCAGTAGCACTGCTGCTCACATCTTGCTTTAATGTGGATTCCTCATTATTTAACATGTCATATGTCGTTTTTGTTGAGATTTCAAAAAGACAATTTGTGGTTTGATGGAGGTTCATGTGTCGGACTGTAGTTTGGCTGGGAGCAGTGACTCCCTAGAGTCTTCTCACTGTGAGCTTGTCAGGCACCCAGCCAACAAACGGGCCGGCACACAGCCTCCATAAACGCAATTTTGTTTGTTTGTAAAAAATATGAAATGGTTAAAATTAGTTTCTTTTGGGTATCAATTTCAGTACATTTATGCTAGTGTATATTTTTTTTAAATCACTGGATCCCAAATTATCAGCTTTTCTGAATGGATGCATATTGCCATTAACATGATGTGGCCTACTGGCGAAACAAATGTCCCCATGGGTACTTAAAATTAAGACAGAGTATGAGTTATCTGTTCTCACTTTTTTCATGTAGATCTGATCCCACACAGACCTTGATTAAAGAATTGATAGAAGGTGAACATACCTGTCTGTAAAATCTTTATGTGTGTTCTGTCCACAATTCATCAAACTGTCATTCTTTGTTGTGCGCTATATGATATTATTTGTCCCCTCAGGTACACCTTCATGGATTCCCACACTGTTAAAGGAGACATTCCCGGGGTCTGGTTATGTTCGAGGAAGAAAGTTATTTCAGAAGAGATAAATTTAGTGAAGTTTTCATCTGAGAGTAATAAAGTGTTAAGACGCCAGGGTTCATAGTTGGCTTGGGAAATTGGTATACATAAAGTCATTAACAGGGGAGCGTGATCTGAGATAATTATGGCTTGATATTCACACTTTCTTATTAGTGAAAGAAGCCTTTTATCCTAAAAGAAATAGTCTATGCCCGAGTATGTTCCGTGGACCGGTGAAAAGAAGGAATAGCTTCTAGCCGTAGGATTTTGAAAGCGCCAAGCATCAGATGATCTGTTTGAAAAGTCTGTGTTAGTCGTAGCCATATTCAAAACAGGGAAAGATTGGCGGTGTACTAAGTCCGCCTGCATTTATAGTTTCAAAAATATTGAAAGGACCTTTAAAAGATAAGCAAGCATGAGCAATGAACCAAGAGAAAAAAGAAAAGAAAACTGATTGTAAACCCAGGTACAGTAAATCCCAAACACTCACCCGAAGAAACTAGGTGATTCCCAAACCCCTCGCAACAGTATTTACACATTTAAGTGCTTGTGTGAGGATACACTAGCTCTAAAAGAACAAGCTCTGCTGTAGAACATAGTTTTGTATAAGGCACCTTGGAAAATGTTTTAAATTCAAAGGTTTTCTTTTCTTTTTTTTACCCTTAAAGACAAAAAATATTTCTTCTGTTATCTAAGTATTGAGAAGACAGAAAGGAAAATGATACTGATAGTGACACAACAGTATTCTGACCATTCAGATTATTATCTGTTATAAACAAAAATAAAATAGTGAAACAAAAAAAACAGCACAGTTTTGATACCTTAGGTGCTCTCTACTTCTTCATCTGGAACAAACTGGAGCCATTTGGCTCTGTAGAGTGAGTCAGTCAAGGTGATGTGTTTGCGTGACAGGATGGACAGTACCGACCTTATTAAGACGTGGAGTTTAACTATTCTCACTCATTTCAAATCATGGTCAGTCTTTGGAGGAGTCCGGTAGGATTCTGGTTTTTACATATGTCATGGCTTCTCCCGCGTTTTTAAACTGCTTCTCATTTCCGTTATGCGTGATCCGGAGCCGTGCTGGGTAGAGAAGACCGTATTTAACACCGTCTCGTCCACGAAGTAGTCGTCTCACCTCGCTGAAGGCGGATCTGGCCTGCACGACGCTCGGGGGATAGTCCGGGAAGATGGAGATGTCGGTCCCTTTGAACCGGAGCGGCCCGGACTCCCTGGCGCGGCGAAGGATGTCGGCACAATCTTGGTAATAGTGGACTTTTGCCACGATGACACGGGGTTTACCGTCTTGGCTTCTCGGCTGTAGACCCCTGTGGGACCGATCGATCAGGACTTCTTTGTCTGTTTTTAGCACTTCTCTTAATAATTTGGAGACAGCTGTCGGTGTGCTTGAGCCTGGGGTCTCTGGGACGTTTAATATTCGGATGTTGGAGCGTCTCATTCTTCCTTCCATATCAAGACATTTCTCACGCAGGTTGCCGACCTCTGTCTCGAGTTTCCCCACTTTTGTTAGCAATGTAATCACGTCGTCCGAGCATGACGAGAGCCCCTGCTCCATGTGTGCTACTGTTGTTTTCATCGTCTCCACGTCGGAGCGAATCGCCGCGGTATTGTTTGCTAGCTCCGTTTTTACTGCCTGTAGCTCGGATTTGATGTTTTCAAAATCTTCGGCCAGAGCGGTCTTGAGTCCCGACCTGAGCAGCATAGCTATGTCCATTTTCAACTCTGTGAGGATTTCTGCTTTCAGGTCCGCGACATCCATTTCAGGTTCATGTGTGTTACCCCTGGGTGGTGAATCACTCGAAATTTGTAGAAATTGTAGGCCATTCGCGCTACGGCGTCACAATAAAAAATAATATACTGAAAAAGAATTAACTCAGAACGATGTGTCGTATTTTTCTGTTGGTATAAGGTGCCTAAAAAAAGAACTTTTAAACGAAATTCAGCAGAGCATGTTGCTTGTGCTGCCTACTCCATCGCCTGCTCGCTAGCGCCCCATCAAACTGTCATTCTGATCTGATCTGATCTGAACCTGTAAAGTTTTGTGACTGCATTGTGCACGGTTGTGAAACTTTAGTCTGTCAAAAGACACAGACATACAGTCATTTCCAAAAGTTTCCATCCACTCATAAAGACCATGTATATCATGGCAGTCTTCACTTCCAATGAGTTTTTATTTTTCTGTGATGGAATGGGAGGAACACAAACTACTTTGTCACAAAAACATGCATGAAGTGTGTTTCAGTAATTCATTTTTATAGGTCTTCTGAAAATGTGACCAAATCTGCTGAATCAAAAACATGCATACAGCAACTTGAACAATGGATTTAGGTGATTATAGACAGTTGTGTGAACAATTTTGTAGCACGGCCTCTGAACTTCTTCTGAGTGATTCTGATTGATAACAGCTGGAGTGTTCTCTGGGCCTGTTTTAATAGGGCTTGTTTGATACAGCCATTATACTCAGAGTCGCAGACACTACAATGGGAAAGTCTAAGGAGCTCAGCATTGATCTCAAAGAGCACATTATTGATTTGAACAAGTCAGGAAAGTCACTTGGAGCCATTTTAAAGCAGTTACAGGTCCTCAGAGCAACTGTACAAACAGCTGTTTGTGAGTATAAAGTGCATGGCACAGTTGTGTCACTGCCACCATCAGGAAGGAAACACAAACTATCACCTGCTGCTGAGAGAAAACTGGTCAGGATAATCAAGAGTCAACCCAAAACAACCAAAAGGCACGTCTTCAAACTTCATGAATGTTTTTGTGACAAGGTAGTTTGTGTTTCACTCATTCATCACAGAGACATGAGAGCTGCAGAAAGCATTGGAGGTGAAGACTACCATGATATACATGATCTTTATGAGTGTATGAGAACTTTTGACCACGACTGTATGAAGACCTGGCAGAATACTCGAAATACTGAAAATACTCAAAGTACTCGTGGCTGGTACCAAAACATGTCTTCCCGGAAGCAGCTTCTCAGTCTCTTCTGTGTATTCACACAGTGCCTGTGTGCAGCAGATGACATACTGGATGTTCATTGTTTTCATGGCAAAACAAAGATAAACTCCAGCAGCACTGATGGAGAGTGCTGCCTGCTGCCTGCAGCCACTGGCCCTCATTTATCAAACGAACGTAGGGCAGAAAACCATGCGTACGACCATTTCCACGCAAACTTTGGCATATATCAATTTGGACGTGAGCGGAAGCTACGATCAGATCTCACGTCAGGTCTGAGCTTGTGTACGCAAATCTGAGTCTGTGGATTTACGGTGCAGCACAGCAAAATCTGGCTGAGTCTGAAAATGATTATTAAACAAACCTCAGCTGTCATTAAGCATAAGCAGTCACATATTTAGAACGGATCAAAACGGATTATTTTTTACGTTTTTACTTATACCACTTTTTTGTAAAATGAAATATGTAAATAGTCTAACATGACAACTAGTTAACGGAATACTTAACAACCCCGCTGGCAAACCTGCTACAGAGCAGGAACGCAGATTCAACAGTGCACACACACGCACACGGTCACAGTGGAGCTGCTTCTGGTTGCTGAAGGGCAGGTGGCTCCGTCTCGGACCAGCAGGGGGAACTCTGCTGTATACCAGAGAAACTGTGCCATATTATTGTGGTCTGTTCAGTTTTGCACATCATTGCATTAGTGAATGGAGCCGTTGATGTGCCGGCGCTGCCGGGATGCCGATCTCCATCTCGGAAAAGTTCCTCTTCTTGCCAGAGTTTCTTCTCTCCATGTTTGACCTCAGTGGGCGAGGCCTCCGAACCAGGAATATTTAAGGGCGTAACATGTTAATGACGATCGAATTCAGCCGACGCATTTATCAAGACCCGATCATTCGTACGCTGTAATTGGTCAGATACAAATGTTTCATAAATCACACGTGTGTCCTGTCGTAAGACCAATTCTGCGCACAGTTCTGCACCCGTTTTCACGCAAGATTGATAAATGAGGGCCACTGTGTGGCAACAAAACTTTAATCTTGCCTTCTGCTGTCTGCTGGTGACAAACAGGTTTTGGGGATCCAACCAAAATGGTGGCACATACATTTATTTATCCACATGTACTCGCTGTTATCGTCCAGTGAAGATAAATGCGTAAAAAGCTTCTTCCTCTGAACATTTGGAGTCTGAGCGGAAAAAGACTTACTACCAAAGTTAAGGTTAGCTAAACAGTTTCCCTTCCATGCTGGCCTTGTTTGTAGTCAGACTGGCCCTTCTAGCTTGGCAACGTACACAGTGCATTTTGGACTTCCTGTGGGAACACCTCTTGAGAAACTCCTAAAGGGGCCTGCCACTACAATAACAAGGCAACAAAAACACTGGCTACCTTATTCATTTCAGTGGGACCTGCTTGAGTTTAGTGCAGGGTCCAATCACAGAACAGAGTAGCAGGAAAAAAGTTGGTTCCTGCACTTGTTGGCGCTGTGTCTGTCACTGGAGTAAGTCTGGGTCCTTGTTTAGCATCCAGTTCTGCTCATGTTCCTCTTCTGGTTCAAGGGGGAGTAGTAGATCTTCCCTGTGTTCAGGAGTCAATGGAAAGGGAAGATGCATGCGGCTGGGCATTCATTGAGGTGCTATCGGGACTCCCATACTATCAGTAGCACATGGGGCAGCAAATATTGGAGGTGGTCCGATGTCGAAACTGGCAGGTAAGGCAGTCGCACCACGACAGATCCATCAATTTCACTCCTGCTTGCTTCTCTTGGAGATTTTTGTGATGTTCCTGCTTCTGCAGGTGGAGTAAGGATGTGTGAAATGAGTGTTTGAGACAGGTGTGCTATCTGAGCACAGTGGGAGTTCACTGCCTCTACTACTTCATGTAGTGCAGCATTGTGCTGGCTTTGAAGTAAGCGGGCAGTGTCTTCAACTAGGTCTTCAATTTCCAGTACTCCTCCTTTAATAGTAAGGGTGGGGGCCTGTATTGGAGGGGCAGGTGCTTGTTGAAAGGGGTTATTGCTGGAGAGAACAGGTGCGTAGGGTGGGGGTGTGGTGGTTTCTTCTGGCCGCCGTCAGGCTTGGGTACATTCCTGATGTTACTGCAACAGGCAGTAGAGCGCCTCCAGTGGAGCCTTTAGTTGCAGGGGCTCCTTTTTGCTGCTGCTTTGGATAATGTCTCTTTTCCTTTTCTTCGCTCTCCAGCATCCTGCTTGAGACATGAGGTTACACAGTGCTGCGGTCATTTCAGCTTTAACTCTTTTCTTCTCAACCATCCTCTTTCCCCATCCGTGTTTTCCTCTTTTTTCCCACTCAGCTCTGGCTCCATTGTATTCTCCTTGGGCAAGTGTGGAGATTCACAAGATAGAGGCCAGATTGGGTAAGGGGGCTGCTGGGCCCTTGATGTTCCCATTTGCACCACAACTTCTCAATTTCTTTTCTGGCAGCCGTGCTACACCTTTGTCTTTGGCTGCTCCTTCCATCTTCCAGATGACCCATTCTTTCATTTCACCCACATTGGTGAGTAGTGAGGGATTATTTATGTCTCCCATGGTTGTGACAAATGTTTTCAGCACTCCAAATCAAGTTGAAAATAAAATGCGAGTTTGTAGTATTATATTATATATATAACAATTGTTGTGCTATATGCGGTGTGTTTTATATTATAGATAAAGCACATCGGTATGACATACCTTTGGATATCAATCGATCAAGTGATATTAGCGTATGTTTTGCTTATTTGTACTTTTTAGTTATTGGATTTATTTTGATGCATGTCAGAGCTTAGAGCCAACACACGCACACGCTCACACACAATCCACACATACCCAACCGGCAGACTACAATCAACAAACCAAGTAAGTACAATAACAAAGAAAACTCGGAGCAAGTAAAAGAACTGTCGACGGCATAAAGGCTTTAGTTAAGCACCAACAAAAGAAAGCTATTGACCCAACAGGATGGGTAATGTCCTTTAATACAAAAGTCAGTGTAGATGATTTACTGAATTGGTGAAATTATTTAGCAAAACAAATCGATTGTTCAAATCACTTCTATTCAATAGCTGAGATATTAGCAACAAAACCACAAAAAAACAAAAAACAAATAATGTCTCAAATGGCATTAGCATAGCATTGAATTCAAGCAATTTTAATTAAATTCATGAGATTTCCCAACACAGCAAAACACGTTTTTACCTCTTTTGTCTTTTTTGTGATTTAATGTTTTGTTGTCTATAATTTGTTTACTCTATGTACTTATACTAATATCTTTTATGATCACAGGATGATTACATCAGTCATCTTACTTGACACTTTTATTAAGCGCCCACTAGATGGAGGCAAAGAGTGACCAATGGGTGTAATTTTATTTTAGTCCACCAGAGAGACAAGCACCCAATTTTAATTAAACTTTTGCAATGTCCGGGTAGGACCACTAGATGGAGGCAAAACTCCTTCAAAAATCCAATTTCAACCTCACTTTTAGCAGTGTCAGATTATACCCACTAGATGGAGGCAGAGCTCCTTCAAAATTATTCAACAATCACCATGCGCGTCCTCAATCACGCCTCCACTCAGAAACTTTATTCCCTTCACAAAACTTTCGTCTACAACAGCCAGTCAGTTTATATGGAATACAACCAAACAACTGACCCTATAGATTCTTTGTTCAGTGGCCAGCCGGTTTGTATGAAGTTCACCCGAGCAAACAAGGCTTTTTTGTGGAGATGCTGCGTACGTTACCACTGTTAGGTTTCCCACAGTTCGCTCCACCAAGACACCACTCTCCTCAGAATCTAGACACTGCTGTGACTGCTTCTCTTCCCACACTCTCACTTTCTGAAATAATTAGTTTTTAAGGGGATTCCATACTCCTTCTCCAGCTGAGCAGCAGACATGAATACACCATCTTTAAAAAGATTTTTGACGCATTTCACCCCCGCTCTATGCCATTCTCTAAACGCTGCTCCCCCAAGGGCTGGGGAAAACAGATGATTTCCATAAACAGGGGCAGATAAGAGGGCCTTTCTGTTTTTAAAATGGGCCCTGAATTGGGCCCAGATTTTGATAGAGCCATGTACAATGGGATTATTTGTATAAAGATGTTTGCTCAAGGGCAAAGGAGTGCAAATCAGGGAGCGCAGGGATACCGGGCTAGATGCATATCTTTCCATATGCATCCACACTGGAATTTTATCCTCATCTAACTCTGAGACCCAATACAACAGCTTATGTATGTTAGCTGCCCAATAATAGTGCATATAATTTGGTAGGGCTAGGCCTCCTTCCTCCCTCTGTCTCTCAAGGAACTCTCTTCTTATCCGAGGGACAGTTTTTTTCCAAATAAAGGTAGACGTACATTTATTTAATTCTTTAAAAAATGATTTGGGAATGAAGATTGGAATTGTCTGGAACAAATAAAGGAACCGTGGCATTATAGTCATTTTAACAGAATTTATTTTCCCTGCCAATGACATGGGAAGAGATGCCCATCTCTCCATATCCAGTTTTGCCTTATCCAATGCTACTTTAAAATTGTGGTTGAATAGATCTTTGTGTTTGCTTGTTACAGTAACACCTAAATATGTGAATTTATCCTTATTTGTTGAGAAGGGATAGGCTTGAAATGATAGTCTCCTCGCCTGCCTATTAATTGGGAAAAGCACACTTTTTTCCAGATTGATTTTATAGCCCGACACTTTCCCAAAGTCCTCGATAATACCAACAGCCACCGGGATGCTCGTGGCAGGATCTGACAGAAAGAGGAGGAGGTCATCGGCATATAGCGAGAGCTTATGATTTTGCGTCCCCCTGTGTATACCCCTCAGTCTAGAGGTATTCCTCAGCATTATTGCAAGAGGCTCAATAGCTACATCAAACAGCAGGGGTGACAAAGGACATCCCTGTCTTGTTCCCCGAAACAGGGGAAAGAATTCAGATATTATACTGTTTGTTTTTACCATAGCTTGGGGCTTTGCGTATATAATCTCAATCCACGAACGGAGTTTAGGGCCAAATCCAAATCTCTCAAGGGCTGTGAACAGATAAAAATACTCTATTCTATCGAAGGCTTTGTGGGCATCAAGGGATACCACAATCTCAGGTTCAAGATTATCTTCAGCAGTGTAAATCACATTAAACAAGCAACGGAGATTACTGGAAAGTTGTCTGCCAGCAACAAACCCTGTCTGGTCAGGATGTATAATCTTGTTCATAACCGGCTCAATCCTAGCTGCCAATACTTTGGCCAATATTTTATAATCACAGCCAAGTAGACTCACTGGACGGTATGATTCACATTTAAGCGGATCCTTATTCTTCTTAAGGAGTACTGAGATCATAGCCTGTGACATCGTTTTGGGTAGAGCTTTCTTGTCAAGGACCTCCTCATATACTCTACAGAGCAGGGGCACCAGTTTAGGGGCAAATTTTTTATAGAACTCACTTGGGAATCCATCAGGACCCGGTGCCTTGCCTGTCCTCATATTCCGGACCGCCCTCTCCACCTCTCCCGCAGTCAGGGACCCCTCCAATCTGTCCCTATCTGTCATCTCTAGGGATGGTATTTCTAGGGTATCAAAAAAATGATTCACTCGTTCCCTGTCATTTATCTCTGAAGTATATAGATCCTTATAAAAAGACTTAAATTGGTTGTTAATACCCTTCTGATCTATAATTTTATTTCCCATATTATCCCCTATCTCTACTATCATACCAGCAGCTGCTGATTGTTTCAGCTGGTGGCTCAGGAGCTTACCAGCACGCTCACCATGCTCATAGAGATCCTGTCTCGACCTAAGATATAGATCTTCTTCATGCTGACTTATAATGATATCATATTCAGTTTGGAGCAAAACTCGCTTTCTATGTAACTCCTCAGAGGGGGCCATTGAATTTGCCACATCGACTTCTTTTATTGCCTTCAATAGCTCTGTGGCACGTTTCATCTTTCTTTTCTTTTCACCAGCATTGTATGAGATTATTTGACCTCGTATGTAAGCTTTTAAGGATTCCCATAAGATGCCATTACTTATATCGGGGGTATCATTAATCTCTAAGAAGAAATCTATTTGCGAGTTTATGAATTTTGTAAAATCGTCATCTGCCAATAGCCTGCTGTTGAGGCGCCACATTCTTTGAGGTGCCAAGTTCCCAGGAAAGCAAAGTTTCAATATGACTGGACTGTGGTCGGATATTACTATACCCGAGTATTCCATATCTATTACTGTAGAGGTCAGTTTATTATCTAATAAGAAATAGTCGATTCTAGTATATGTCTGATGTGGTGGGGAGTAAAAGGAGTACTGTCTACAAGTCGGGTTTTTGAATCTCCACGGGTCAGATATGCCATATGTCTCACAAAAAGAGTTGATGCATTGTGCTGATTTACTCAATACGTTGGGGGTTGGGCTAGAGCGTCCAAAGTTGAGTCCAGGACACAGTTCAAATCTCCCCCTAGAATCAGATTATGGGTATCCAAGTTAGGTAATAATGAGAATAGGTCTTTAAAAAATTGAGCATTATCCCAATTGGGTGCATAAACATTTGTCAACACTACTGGCATATTGAATAGCTTTCCAACCACAATAATATACCGACCATGTTTATCTTTTATAGTAGTTGTCTCTACAAATTGTACATTCCTGTGTATAAGGATGGCCACTCCCCGGCTCCTACTATTGAAATTTGAGTGGTAAACCTGATTAAATCCCCCCCTGCAGAGCCTGAGGTGGTCCTTGTTCAACAAATGTGTCTCCTGCAAATAAGCTATCGCTACTCCCTGATCTTTCAAATGTGAAAATACCTTATTCCGTTTAGCTGGCTTATTGACTGCCCTTACATTCCAGCTCATCAGTTTTGTATCCATTCTGCTCGATTCCATGATTCATGCCATGTCTGGAGTTCACAGCCCAATGTCCCCATTGCGTCCCTGTGGTACCCACCATCCGGATCACACCTTGAAGGCCTGGCAGCAAAAGCAAATAAAATTTAAAAAAAGAGGGTCTGGGAGGGAAAGGGGAGGGCATCACACACACACACACACATACAGACAATACAGAACATATAACATGTATAAACACTAACCCAAACACAGTGCTCTTTAACGAGCTCTGTCACAACCAACCGGTCCACCATCTCTTACACACCAAGCCTACCGCGTGTGGCTCCGTGTATATCACCCCTTTAGTCCTAAGGGTATAACATCATCCCTTTGACCTAATCACCTGATGTGTGACACATTCCTGAGTAAGGTAGAGTGATAGAATAAAATAAAAGCAATACCATAAGCATAAGGGGTATGCAACAATAGCTAAGAGGGAACAATCAATTCTTAAACTTTGAACGGAATGAAACAGTAATCTGAGGGAGGACAACAATAGCGCCTGAAGAGAGATGTAAAAAAACAAAAACAAAAAAAGAACTGCACAGAAAATGACTGTATACATTCGCCTAAATATACACTTGAGTCAAATATTACTTTGTAAATATTGTCAAGCCTGAACAACAGTATCTTAATCGTCCCATTTCAAAGGTGTAGGCATGTGTAGTTTCTACTTAGCCAAGTTCAGACCATAGGCTTCACCCGGGAATCAGTTTCTTCTTGATATAATCCACAGATTCTTTCGGGCTCTCGAAGATTCTCGTCTGTCCTCCTTCTGGCGTAATCACCAAGGATGCCGGGTATCGCAGCCCATATCTGACCCCCGTGCAGGTCTGCAGGAGGCTTCTCGCTTCTCTGAAGGCTGCTCGCTTACTGTTTACCTCTTGGGTGTAGTCCGGGAAGATGTGGATCTGCCCGTTCCGACCCTCGGGTGTTCTCTCCATTTCCCTCGCCTTCCTCAGCATCTCCTCTTTCTCTGTAAAGTAGTGACATCTCACGACGAAGGCTCTCGGTGGAGCTCCGTTCCCGTCTCGTCTCGGTCCAGCTTCGGCGCTACTGTCAGTCCCAACTTTTCTTTCAGCAAGTTAGCCACGAAGTCCGACGGCTTCTTGCCTACCTCGGCCCCTTCATTTACTCCCACGACACGTATATTGTTGCGTCGTGATCGCGCTTCGAGGTCTTCACTCCGTCCCCTCAGCTTCATTACCTCCTTCTCCATTTCTTTCAGTCTTGTCTCCATGTTGTTAATGGAATCAGACTGACAACTCAGCGTTTCATCCACCTCTTTTTCCCGTTCTTCCATCTTATTAGCCAGACTGCTAGTTTTATCACCAATCAGTCTCAACTCCCCACGTAGTAACTCGAACTGGGCATTAGTCTTTTCTTCCAAACACTTCGTCCATTTTTCCATCTCGGCCTTCGTCTCTTTTCTTCCTTTCTCTATTTCTTCTTTACACCTCACTATCTCCGTCTTCGTCTCCTCTTTGTATTTCGTGATCTCACCATTGCCTTTTTTAATCTCAGACATCATATCTTTAGCCCACTGTGGCATGCTGTCGGCATTTGTTGGGTTGACATCGCCCTTGCTAGCTGACAAAGCTAGGTTGCTAGCACCCTGCGTCTTCTCTCCACCTGTCCGAGTTGATCGGGCGGTCATTTTCGGTCGTGAACTGCACTGAAAACCCACTCGTTTGCTCCCAACACGAAACCTTATGTGTTCAGTCCCTCAAGATGATGGAAATATGGTGATATTGCTATTTTTTGACTACTTTTACACGGAGCCTCCGCACATACGTCCTCACACGGCAAAGCACATCCGGAAGTCCCCCCCCACACTCTCACTTTCAACAACCTTGAACCAACCACAATTCTCACAACACAGCGACCAAGACAAGCCACAGCAATTCAGCACAGCATAACAATGCAACACAATATTAAACTTTTTTAAAACAATTTTAAGGTACCATTTTACACAGATCAGGCCTTTATTTCAATTTTTTTCCGGGACTTCCACCCGTGGTATCTAAACCCTATTTGATAACTTCCCCCTGTAATCCTATCGATTCAGGTAAGGAATACTTAATTGGATTAGATGGGGAATACCTAATTGAAATATGTTTTGCTTCCGAGGCTCAACCTCAAGGCCTTATCCGCTTTGCCCCAAAATCGTCATCGATCTGTGATTTTAACCGTTAATACATACAATTCTTTCAGTAGGATGTATTTACTTCAAAATTTCAAAGAATATTAATATTTTTAGATTCAGAAAACCTTACCTCCTCCTCACTCACATCAATTTGTATATTGCCAATTACACAGAATTCATTTTTTTCTAACAACAGGTTTCTGCTTACCTTTTTTTGAGAAGGCGTGCCTTGTGAGGTACGAGGGGTCTGGCCTCCGGCTCCGGTCTCGGCCTGGATCGCCTTGGTCCGGTCCAATGGTCTCCTCGTCTCCTTTTTCTCTAATCACGTTGGGGTCACCAAATTTGTCAGGCGAGTTCGTTTGTTTGAGAGACGACATACTACGACGTAGTTTGAATCATTAAGTAAAACTTGATATCAAAGACTTTCTCTGTCTGCAAAATCACAGGCAGCAAGCTGTTAACTGCAATCAATCGCCCGGAAAAAGATGCACAATTTGAGTGTGTTTTATTGTTTCAGTTACAGAAGATGTAGAATTCTAATTGGTTAAGAAAATAGATAAGGTGAATAACTTTCAGTGGTCAAACAGGTCAAAAAAGGTGGAGAGGAACTGTGGTCTAGACTTAGCCCTCCCATCGTGGTCCCAGCTCCTTGACAACACGAAACCTGATCCCCTGGAGACAACACCCTGTTGAAGGAGACAACCTCCCTGTCCTGTCTGCCTGTTCATGCTCATCTTCACATGCACATCTGCTCTTGTTTAAGTTTCTCGGCTGACTCCCTAAAGCTCACCTCAGTGGCTCTGAGCAAAACAGTGTTATCTCTTGACCTTCTTCTCCTCAGTGAATGTGGCTGTGTTCTCTCTCATACCCTGGCTTCTCTCTCCTATGTATTAGCTCCGCATAAAAAGGACTTTCGACCTATCTCATTTGTCAACAGGATATGTACAACTATTTTAATAATGCAGATGATTGGTGAAACACAATTTAAGAATACAGTTCATTGGTACATAGCAATTCAATGACAGTGTCTTAGGCTTCATACTTTTAGTCGACAGTGTGCTGGTGTCTGGCAGTGATAGTCACAGTGCCTTGCACTCAAAAACAGATGCATGAATCAGACAGATGTTTATGTGCACAGTAATTTATGGTCAAGTGGATCATCAGTGCAGGAGAAGGGGTCATAGGGGTCACGGTGCTCTAGTAATAAAGTAATAAAATGGAAGAATCCTAACAGAACTATTGGGCATTAGTGGAGGTATGCACTCTACTGACCTGTAGTTGTGTTTTAAACCTGGATGGCAGCATTAACCCTACTCATGAAAATAAGACCACAGCTTTGAGATTCAGTCGGTCAGACCTGAGGACAAGTACGTCAGACGAACTCCCTGCACTGTTGTGTGTGTGCTACTGGCAGACGGCATGTGTGTGTCCTGGGCGTCTCATGACTCCATAGGGAGCTGTAGACACCGGAGGAGAGGACGTCGTGTTTTAAAGGGACGAAGCCGTGTTTCCTGTGCGGCAGAGATGCGAACAGATTTGTTTGTGGAAGTTTGATGATGAGACGCTGGCATGAGACGGGACAAGAGTAGAAAAGAGTAGAAATACAAATATAAGTTGCATAAAAAAAATGAAGATGGCCCTAACATGATGCAAAACACATAACATGAAACACAATCCCCGAACTCACCATTCCCAATCCTTCTCAAGTCTCCTGCTCAATTCTCCTGCACCTCTGCACAGGTGGGAGCTATCTTTATCGGATATATCCTTATCAGATTTACATCCTTGTCACTCTCATCAGCAAAATGAAGCATAGCGCAAATTCATGCAGGACACGGAAGTCATAAGCCCCAGCTGTAGTCAGCTGACAGCCAGCTGATCTGGGCCCGTATTCACAAAGACTTTCATCTTAACATTGGGAGTACTCCTAAATCAGACTAAAAGTTTTTATGTAGGAGTCGTTTCTTAAAAGTAATTCACAAAGCCACTGAGACCTACTTTTAGTTATGAAAACAGTGAACTCCTGGGCCCATATTCACAAAGACTTTTATCTTAACCTTAGGAGTACTCCTAAATCGGACTAAAAGTTTTTATGTAGGAGTTGTTTCTTAAAAGTAATTCACAAAGCCGCTGAGACCTACTTTT
>CAEMYA010001089.1:35097-45854 GCA_903131615.1 Diplodus sargus
GGAGTAGCCTGTCATGCTTCATGTTTTCTGTGTCTTTTGTGTTATGGTTCTTGTATCCTGTGTCTCTTGTCTTATGTTTTGATTTGCTTGTGTCTCAAGTGTTACCCTCTGTGCTCTTTCCATTATTTTCTCTCCTCTGTATTTTCCCATTCCTCCTTTCCTTTCAATCAATCAATCAATCAATCAATCAATCAATCTTTATTTGTATGGCGCTTTTCATACAGAGGAGTAGCTCAAAGTGCCTTACAGAAATGAAAAACAACAGAGAAAAAAAGGACCAGCAAATAAAATCAAGAGAAGAAAATTCAAAGAACCCAACCTTCCCACCCCCACAGACAATGTACAGAGAGATACACAAATACATACACACCCAAACACACACTCACACATACGCACACAGACACACAGACACATAGATTCACACACTCACACTCACACCCACACATACGCACGCAGACACACAGACACACAGACACATAGATTCACACACTCACACTCACAACCACACATACACTAGCTGTCACTGGAGAGACATGGCTAGGCAACGAGACCTGACGCATTGAGGAAGCTACCTTTGGGGGGGGCCAACCACACTGAGAGCGATCCTGTTCCAAGGCCGGACCAGAGACAACTCCCAGTCTGGCAGGCCCCCTTGAGGAAACACAGGAGATTAAAAACTGACAGTCTAAAAACAGTAAAATAAAGCAAGAAGCGTAAAGGCTAAAAACACTGAGGACTAAAAACCTAAAAGCATAGCGGCTAAAAACACAAGAGACTAAAACATAAAAGCAAAGAGGCTAAAAATGTGAGAGATTAAAACAGTAAAAAGGAATTAAAAAGAATAAAAAAATTGAAAATTAAGTAAAAGCCTGGTTAAAAAGGTGGGTCTTGAGCCTCTTTTTAAAAACCTCAACAGTCTCCGCGACCCTGAGGCTCTCCGGCAGGCTGTTCCACAGTCGGGGCCCATAAAAACTGAAAGCCGCCTCCCTGTGCTTTTTTTAACCAACCTGCGGTGTGGTCAAAAGGCCGGTGCCAGAGGACCTCAGGGTCCGCGGGGGCTGATAGAGTAAAAACAGGTCAGATAGGTAAGAAGGCCCAAGACTGTTAAGACACTTAAAAACTAGTAAAAGAACCTTAAAATCAATCCTGAAACGCACGGGGAGCAAATGCAGTGACTTTAAAACCGGTGTAATGTGCTCCCGCCCTCTGGTCCTTGTCAGCACTCGTGCAGCTGAGTTTTGTAATAATTGTAAATTTGAGATGCTCTTTTTGGGAAGGCCAGAGAGCAGGGCATTACAGTAGTCTAAACGACAAGAGATAAAAGCATGCATCAGCACCTCCGTGCTGGCCTGAGAGAGAAACGGGCAGACTCTGGCTATATTCTTGAGACGGTAAGAATATTATATTTTTGATGTGTGGAATAAAACTGAGCTCAGAGTCAAAAATCACACCTGGATTTTTTACAGATTGTGATGGTTTAAAATCCTTTAACTTTGGTAAAAGTTTCTCTTTCTGGCCTTCAGCACCAATGAGTAAAACCTCTGTTTTGTCCTGGTTGAGCTGTAGGAAATTTGCTGCTATCCATGTCTTGATATCTAAAATGCAGTTAAAAAGGACATCAATAGGCCCTGTGTCATCAGGAGACACGGTGATGTACAGCTGCGTATCATCAGCATAACTATGAAAGCTGATGCTGTGCCTCCTGATGACGTCCCTAAGGGGAAGCATGTACAGATTAAAAAGAGTTGGACCTAAAATTGACCCTTTAGTGGGGCGGCTTAGCAGCATAATTCCAAAGAATCGTGCACTTTGTGATAAAAGCGTGAAATTTGGTACACTTATAACCAAACACAGCCCCAAAAAAATTAGATATCGGGCCATTGCAAATTTTCAATATGGTGGCCGTGGCAGCCATTTTTCAAAATGGCCGCCATTCACTACCATTTCCATGTGAATTTTCTTTTGTGTGTTGCTTGTAATATGATATTGATCATATAGTTAGCTACATTTATTTACCTTGTTGGAGTTTGTACATGAATGATACAAATAAATTTCAAGATGGCTGTTATTTTTCAAGATGGCCACCATGACTGGTTTGAAAATCGTTACTGCTTCAAAGTTGCATGGATTCCTGGGATATGAACGATATTGGGATCAAATCACACATTTTTGTGATTAGGAATTCAGGTGGCAACTTTAGTATTTAGCCTACTTGGAAGCTCACAATGCAAGATAGGCCTAGCTGACAATACAAACTGTCCAAACATGGGGTCAATCGTGGAAGACTCTCAGTGTTTGAAAGGCCTGCTAAAGTCAGGGGCAGCAAGAACAGAAGCACTAGCCAACAGTGCTTTCAGGCTCTCAAAGGCGAACTGACACATCTCTGTCCAAACAAAAGGAACCTTAGGACTAAGCAGATTAATCAAATGGGACGCAACAGTGGCAAAATTCTTGCAGAAACTCACATTCACAATGGCCTCCACTTTTCCCAAATATGTTACGGTGGCCTGTCCAAATTCACACTTGGCTAAGTTCAAGGTCAAATTGGCAACAGCTAGCCTGTCAAACACCTCTTCCAGCTGAGCAACATGCCGAGACCAGGAAGAACTGTAAATCACAACATCATCAGGATAGGCTTCACAATCTGCAACTCCCTTCAACACTTTACCAGACACTGAAACGTAGCTGGTGCATTCTGCATCCCGAAAGCCATGACAGTATACTGACAGAAATCGTCTGGTGTCACAAAAGCAGAGAATTCTCTAGCTCTGTCAGTTAGAGGGACTTGCCAGTAACCTTTTAGAAGGTCTAGCTTGGTAACAAAAACTACAGATCCCACCCTGTCAATACAATCATCCAGTCGGGGAAGAGGGTAACAATCAGGCTTGGTAACAGAATTAACCTTGTGAAGGTCAGTCCAAAGACGAGTGTATGATCTGACTTCTCAACAAGCAGGCACGGGGAGCTCTGTGAGCGAGCACTAGGTTCAGCAATACCATGTTGTAGCATATCATCTACTTCCTTACGCAAAAGCTGTCGCTTAACAAGATTCGCTCTGTAAGGATGCTGCTTAATAGGAGCAGCATCACCTACATCGATGCTGAAGAACATTTGTGAGAGAACAGGGCAGGATGCTTATCAATCAACTCAGCGCTGTCAGAACGTTTTGGAGAACCCAAATAAGAAAGATGGACATCCAAGTTAGTCAAAATTTTCGAATTTGGCAACCTACCTTGAGAAAATTCTGGACTAACAGTAACATCAAAATCCTCTGGGACAACATCACTGTCCTCCGAAACAACGACAGTGTCTTCATCTACATGATTTGAAGTGTTCAACACAGCAACAGTTTTCATATCCGAGAGCATGGGCTGGTTCCTCTCGCAGTAAGGTTTCAACAGGTTTACATGGCATAAGCACGCCTTTCGTTTACGATCTGAACCAAGTAGTCACACTCACCAGGGGGTGGTCAATCACATATGATCCACTATATTGATCCCCTTCACAGTAACAGAGAGGTGCAGTCTAAGGTAGCTTTTTTGCACTTACACTGCTTAAAGGCCCCCACACATCGCCTAGATGTCCAACTGCCTTATCCTACTACTCTCCGACCACTCCGTTGCCTCTTGTCTGACCCGTTCGGCAGAAAAGTTGCATTGAAACACACCGCTTCGACGTGCTGCCTACTCCACAGTAGCGTGTGTGTTCTGCGCTTGCGCAAGATGCAATAAGCGGGTGGCGCTGGTGTTGTGAGTTGTAAACGAGATGCTTATGCACGCAACTCTCTTTACTTACGATCAAAACGAAACTTAACTATTTCAGATAAAAACAGCTGCATATGAAACATGCAGCGAGGCATTAACAAACGAACACAAATTAATTCGTCCTGAAACGGACATAACAACTAGTCTCGTGCTAGTACTGCAAAACATGAACACGGGAAAAGACGGAACGGAGTGCATAGAAAAACAAAGCGCACATAGCATTCCGCCCTCCCACACACAGCGCTGATTCGCGAGCACACTGCCAATCAGAACGGCCATTCAGCTGGCACACAACCAATCAAACCCTAACCCTAACCCTAACACACCAAACACACCTCGTCTGAGTCTCCCCAAACGCTTCAGACGTCCAACGGTTGGGCCGGTGTTCCTGCCTTAACACAACCCTTCTTACATTTGCTGGAGATAAGTTCATAGCTGGACTGGCCTGCATCAGGCAGGCATGTCCAAAATGGTTCATAATGACCCTCAGATGCCTTTGACCAGCCCCATCTACAAGGAGAAGGAAGCTCTGATGCTGACACCAGCATCTGACCCCATACATGGCCTCCTTGATAGACTGCCCTCTTAACATCCTCCTTTAGGGCAGCCTTTCTTGGAGGGATTGACTGCACATTGTACTTCTTTGCAAAACACTTCCTCCTAGCTTGGTCTATGTCTGTGGATGTGCTGGTTCGATCACAGAACAGGATTATAAACCTTTCAATAGTTGCCGTTACCTCCTGTATAATTGTCATGTGGGGCAGAGGACAATTCTAACTACAAACTATTTATGTGGGTGTCTATGGGGGAAAAATAAGGGTTTTTCTTAAATAAGTTATATTTATCTAGTTGTGAGCTAATTGTGATAACAAAACAAGTTTAAAATAAGTTTTATTTATCTAGTTGTAAGCCTACCTAGAGCCGAGCGTGTGACAAATATGAACTTGAGGCATGTTGCAATTGTCAAGTCATATCTAATCTTTCCAATGAATTGAAGGACTTGAAGGTGACATCAACATGTCACTATTTTTGAGACTTAGGTATTTGAGAAGTTTAAGGAAAAAGACTGAAATTAAACTAAATTCTCTTCAGCTAATTTTAACTAGCACCACTTACGTAAATGGTGGCCATCTTGAATTGTGAGGACAAAGGAAGATTCTGGGCTTATTACCCTTTCTAGATTTTATTTCTGCATGATAAAATGTATAATTATTTATGGAGATCGACCATTTGATATGCAATATAAAAAACGTTATTACAATTACAATGTTCATGCTGATCGTGGCAATCATCTTGAATTTTTATTGATTTATATGTATTCTTCATGTATAAACTTCCTTAAACTAGGTATAGTAAATACATTTAACTAACAAGATCATCAACACCATATTTTATACCCTGCAAATAAGAAAATTGATCTAAATACTGTTGTCAGTGGCGGCCATTTTTAAAATGGCCACCACAGCCGCCATGTTGAAAATTCACGATGGCCCGATATCCAATTTTTTTCAGACTGCCTTTGGCCTTAACTGTGGCAAATTTCATGCATCACGATTTTTCAGCTAAGCCGCCCCACTACTTGGGGAATCCCACACTTCATTTTGTGGGTTTCTGAGGAACATGTATCCATGTTTACAAAGAAGTGTTTATCTGTGAGGTAAGAGACGAACCAGTTAAGAACAGTACCAGAGAGGCCGACCAGGTTCTTCAGTCTATTTAATAAAATGAGATGGTCTACTGTATCGAAGGAGGCGGTTAGATCCAGTAGTAGAGACAGTGAGTTTATGGTTATCTAAGTTGCACCTGATGTCATTTAAAAAAGGGCTGTCTCGGTACTGTGGTTCGTCCTAAAACCAAACTGATACTTCTCTAAAATGCTGTTTGTGATTAAAAAATCATTTACTTGATTAAAAACAAGTTTTTCTAAAATTTTACTTAAAAACGGTAAGTTGGATACAAGCCAATAATTATTAAAGATGTTGGGATCTAAGTTGCTCTTCTTCAGAAGGGGCTTCAACACCGCTGTTTTAAAGGAGTCGGGGAAAACACCCGTCTGAAGAGAGCAATTCACCATGTATAACAGCTGATCCTCAAAGAATCCACAAAGTGTTTTAAAAAACGGTGTGGGAATTGGGTCCAAAAGGCAGGTTGTGGGCTTTACTTGGGAGAAGACTCCACCAAGTGTCCTTGCATCAACCAGGTCAAAACTCTCCAGTGTTTCCTCGGGTAAAATCAATGATCCAGGTGTGTTGCCATTTAAAATCTGTTGAGGTAAAAGACTCGATCTGATGTCATTGATTTTACTATTGAAGTGGTCTGCAGAGGGCGTCACTTGGTGTTTTAGAGCAGTGGTTCCCAACCTGGGTGCCACGCCTCCCACGGGGGGGCACCAGAGATCGCAGGGGGGGCGCACGACTTTGTCTGTTCTGAGGTTGTGAGGTTAAAGTTATATTTGTGCAACCCTCTGAGGTCGATTAACGCGCCGGCACGTCAAAATCACGTGACCTATTTAAGATGACATAGCAGCAAGATGGACCCTCAGTGAGTCTCGGTCCGACTTATGTGTTGGAGCAGCCTTCAAGCTGTGTACCAGTTTTTAAATTGTGTTGATAGGCCAAGTAAAACCGGACTTATGATAAATAATGTACGGTATGCTTTTTCGCTAGCATTACCGTCAAGTTTGCTGCGCGTTTGGTGCAGGAAGAGACGGTCAAAACGGACTTCTCTCACGAAAGTGTCCGCAAGCAGGAAAAGTTTGCGGGCGAAAAAACACGTTCCTATTGGTGGAAAAAGGCACCACACCAGCCAATCACAAAATTACATGGCAAGACACGTGATTTGGTTGCTGGGGGACAGGAGAAAGTTGTGGAGGGACCGACAGTGACGGTGAAAGAGTTGAGAGATGTGTATCAAAATGAAAAAATAACTGTACAGTCACACAAACTTTTCTGGCATTTCAGCTTTCTGAGCTTTTCGGCAGTACATTCAGCAGATTTCGCTTCAGCATTCACACTGTATTTTCGCAGGAAATGCAATTTTTCTAGTTTTGTGATTGTAGGTCCATAGTGTTAATATAATATGTCAAAATGAAAAAATAACCGTACAGTCACACGTGTGAGGTTGTGCTGAAAATAATGACACCAAACAAGGCAAGGTAAATGGTTTTTAAGGTGAAATATAATGGTAAAATCAAAAATAGTCAAAATGGCCAATTATACCCTGGACTGCATAAAATCCCAGTAACACACCCAATCAAAACTCTCTATAATCCAAATTGAAACATATTTCTTGGTCCACATTTGAATTCATTAAGCTATTTATCACCAACACCCCTATGAGGTTCACCTGATGACACAAAAAGAAAGAAATGTATCTATATATCTCTCTATAAAAGCAAGGAACCTCTGTCTGTCTGTGTATGTGTGTGTGTGTGTGTATGTGTGTGTGTGTGTGTGTGTGTGTGTGAAATATCTCTGCGGATCAGGATCAGACTGACCTGAGAGTTTCAACATGGCTGCTTCTTGGTTCAAGGGTGTGCCATGCGGATTTGTTTGGATTACAATGACACCGTTAATGAATTATTTCATAAATGCTTTATACACTCTGGAGCATAGTCTATCGGAGCCCCCACAGTGACATGCGCATTAGAGCCAGTCACTGCAGAGCTCAGGACTACGACACACATTAAGAAACAAGCGGATGTAGACCTGCGGTGTCACAGCTGGCTCAAGGCCATGACAAAACAACAGAGATGCGCCGTTTCAAAGGAATAACAAAATATATTTATTTAAATCAATCATAGAAATAAGTCAAATAAGACAATAACATAAGGTGTGGAAGTCAGTAAAATCAGGGGTGTAGGATGTGCATGCATGGTGAATATGGTGTGTGTGGATGTTGTGTGGTGCATAAAAGGAAACCAAAGAACCAAAGCTTAAGGCTGCCGCGTCATTCAGGAGACAGGTCTGTCTGCAAGGAAGAGAGAGAGAGACAATGAATGAGAACCTGCTTTTATGACAAACAGATCACCGGCCCAGGTGTCCTTAGTTCACTAGATTGCCAGGCTGGCCCAACCCCCTGCCAACCAGCAACTTACTCCAGACCCCACTGTTGAATACCAACAGGGGTCGCCACAGCGGCAGCGCGAGCTGGACCGGGAGTTAGCCGGCGGTTCAGTCCCGTTCTGTTCTGTGCATCTAAACTGACTGTTGTGGATTAATGAGACTAAACGAGACCGGACCGTGTCTGTTCGGGTCTGAGGAGAGCGGAATTATACCTGCAGCGGCGCGAGCTGGACCGGGAGTTAGCCGGCGGTTCGGTCACGTTCTGATCTGTGCATGATCTAAACTGACTGTTGTGGATTATTGAGACTAAACGAGACCAGACTGGTCTGTTCGGGTCTGAGGAGATACGGAGACGCGCGGACAACAAAGTGGAATCAGAATCTGTGGATGTTCGTGTGTAGCTAGCTGCTAGCCGCTAACCGCCAGCTAACCTACATGGCCCAACTCCCGAGCTGACGGACCGGACGCACCGACCTGTCCAAAACCGGACTGAGGGTAAATAATGTCCGCCACGCTTTTTCGCGAACATTGCCGTCACGTTTGTTTTGTGTCTGGTGCAGCAGAAACGGTAAAAAAGGGCTTTTGTCACGAAAGTGTTCAAGTAGCAAGTTCGGTTGTAGAGGAACAGGAAGTTGTGGGAGGGACTTCAGCGGATGATTGACAGGCAACGACGGTCGGTGTAGAGACAGCGATATTTACAATTTTGTGTTTTTTTAGATTTGTGACATTTAGCGTGCTTGGAGTGTATAGTAGTGTGTTATGTAGTGTTTGGTGTTTAGTGTGCAGTGGAGTCGGTTTTTTGTTTAATGAGTCAAAACAAGGAGCAGGCAGTGCAGCTCTTCATTCAGCTGGAAGGAGCTCAGGCAGACCTGAGCATTGCCTGCATTTAAATGTAAATAGTTAAACAGAACTTTGCTGAATTTGTGCATAAGTTTTTGAAATGTACAAACAACTATTTATATTTGCATTATAAGTAATGCAATTGGTTCATTAAACTGTTTGTGGTTTTCACAGTAAAAAAAATCTAACTTTTTCCTACTCTGATTTTGTTATTAGTGTGAATGCTGAAGGCATTCACACTATTGTTCTTCTGGAATTTATTTATTAGTGTGAATGCTGAGTCAGCATTCACACTATTGTTCTTCTGGAATTTATTTATTTATTTATTAGTGTGAATGCCTCAAGCATAACATTTTGTCCATCTTCAACCATTGAAACATTCTTCAAATTTCATTCTGCTATAACTTCAGCATACCTTAAGCTATTCAAACCATTCAAATATTTAAATGTTCAGCTTTTTCAGCCCTTTCAACCTTCTTCTTTTCAACTTTTCAACTTTTCAACTTTTTCAGCAATTCAGCTTTTTCAAAAAAACAATTTAACATTGCCGCAAATGGGAAAATCTTAAAAACTCCTCAACTTTCAACCTCATCTTCTCCCTCAAACTTTGTGCTATAGAAACCATTCAACTATCAAAATGTGCAGCTTTTTAAGGACATTATGGGGTGTATTTTTATCATTTCTATCCTTCATACTTTTGAAAATATTAAGCTTTTTCTGCCAAATTTTTCCCATTCATCCTTATGGGGATTTTTTCAAATTTCATTCTGCTATAACTTCAGCATACGTTCAGCTATTCAAATCATTCAAACATTAAAATGTTCAGCTTTTCCAGCTCTTTCAACCTTCCACTTTTCAACTTTTCAACTTTTCAACTTTTTCAATAATTCAGTTTTTTCCCAAAATTTTTTAACATTGACGCAAATGGGAAAACATTAAAATCCTCTGCAAAACTCTTCGCCTTTCAACCTCATCTTCTACCTCATACGTTGAGCTGGAGACGCCATTCCAACTTTAAACAAGTCAGCGAAACTTGAACTATTGACACTGTATTCAGTTTTTAAAAATATTGTACGGTTTTGAAAATGTCGCAGTTTTAGTTTTAGGAACTTTTAGCTCCTCTTCTGATTTTATAATGGGTGTGTATTGTGTCGGCTAGAGTGGGTGACATCATCGCTTGAGTGGGGAGCCGTTGGAAGAATGGGAGCCAAAACTGTCTTCGGCTTGATTTTGATCCCACACCTTTTGCTTGGCATAGACAATATATGCATAGAAATGTAGGAAATCTTGTTATCTTTCAGCTGATGGTCTCATTTCAGATGTACGACTTACAGTTTTTGATGTGGAAGCCCTGGAGCGACATGAAGTTCAAGTATCGTCCCATAAGCCGCAATGTTAATTTTGAGGCTAAATTCTTGGCCGAGAGCAGATGGCACCTGATTTGTCTCTCGCTACTGTGCCCTCATTTCTCACTCGACAGAAATAAAAACGACATGAGAGCATTCAGCCACATCTCCTCTCGCTCAGCATATACATGTTTTTGCCATAACCATTACAGTTTTTTCAAAAATCGCAGGGGTTTGGGAGGTGTTTTCCATTCATTCTAATAGGGATCTCTTAATCTCTGGCTCTCCTACTTCTCCCGCGTGTGTATCTAAAGAGTGCGTGTGTAGTGCCTGAGCTCGAGTGGATGACATCATCTTTTGAGTGAGGAGCAGCTGGAAAATCTGGAGAAAGACTTTTCTTCAGCTGGATTTGGATCCCACTTCTTTTACTTTACATAGACGATGCAGCCATTTTAAGCTCTTTCTGCCTTTAACTTTCCACCTTTTCAGTCTTTTTTCACCTTTTTAAGCTCTTTCAACTCTGTTACTCCACAACTTTTCGGCCTTTTCTGCCTTTCACTTTCCACCTTTTCAGTCTTTTTTTCGCTTTTTTAAGCTCTTTCTGCCTTTAACTTTCATCCTCTTCAGTATTTTTTCACATTTTTATGCTCTTTCTGTCCTCTTACTCTCCAACTTTTCTGACTTTTCAGTCTTTTTTCACCTTTTTAAGCTCTTTCTGCCTTTAACTTTCCACCTCTTCAGTC
>CAEMYA010001090.1:12859-47014 GCA_903131615.1 Diplodus sargus
TTGCTGTGTCTCTTCTCCACAGTCACTCTGCTGCTGACAGTATAGAGGTCATCAGGACCTCTGACTGTCTCTGTAGGTCCAGCAGAGAGGAGGTTTCCCTCACCGTCCAGCCAGAACACCTCAGGTGTTCACTAGTAATATATCATACACAAACACAACACATGCAAAACAAAGTCAAAGCTGGAAGATATCTTAAATGAATGAGTCTAAGGAACATTGCAGGACACTTATCAAAGATTTTACTCCAGAATGTAAAATGTAATGCCGACATCTGTCCTGGCCGTGAAACAATGGACCAACTCTTTACGTTTTGAAGGGGGCCTGGGAGTACAATCTCCGAGACCACATGTGTTTTTTGGATCTGGAGAAGGCGTACGACCGGGTCCCCCAGGATGTTCTGTGAGAGGTGCTGCGGGAGTATGTGGTGAGGGGGTCCCTTCTCAGGACCATCCAATCCCTATATTCTCAAAGCAAGAGCTGTATGTGTGTACTCGGAAGTAAGTCGGATTTGTTCCAAGTGGGTGTTGGCCTGGCTGTGCCTTGTCCCTAATCCTGTTTGTGATATACATGGACAGGATTCGAGGCGCAGTCGTGGTGTGGAGGGGTTACAGGTCGGTGACCTAAAGATCTCATCACGTTTTTTTGCAGATGATGTGATCTTGATGACATCATCGGCTGTAGATCTACAACGCTCACTGGATCAGTTTGCAGCTGAGTGTGAAGCGGCAGGGGAGAGGATCAGCACCTCTAAATCTGAGGCCATGGTTCTCAGTAAGAAGCTGGTGGATTGCCTACTCCGGGTGGGGAATGTGTCCTTGGGAGGGAGCTGAGCCGGAAGGCAAAGCTCTCGATCTACCGATCAATTTCCGTCCTTACCCTCACCTATGGTCATGAGCGATGGGTCATGACCGAAAGAATAAGATCGCGGGTACAAGCGGCAAAATGGGTTTTCTCTGCAGGGTGGCTGGGGTCTCCCTCAGAGATAGGGTAAGAAGCTCAGCCATCCGGAAGGGACTCGGAGTAGAGCCGCTGCTCCTTTGCGTGGAAAGGAGCCAGTTGAGGTGGTTAAGGCCTCTGATGAGGATGCCACCAGGGCGCCTTCCTAGGGAGGTGTTCCTGGCACGTCCAACTGGAAGGAGACCTAGGGGTAGACCCAGGACCAGGTGGAGGGATTATATCTCTTCTCTGGCCTGGGAGCGCCTGGGGATTCCCCAGTCAGAGTTAGCTGATGTGGCCGGGGAAAGGGAAGTCTGGGGCTCGCTACTGAAGCTGCTGCCCCCGGGACCCGATTTTGGATAAGCGGTTGACAATGGATAGATGGATGTATGTAAAATGTCACTTTCACTAAAATGAAAAGGTTGTGAGAGCGACATGAAAACTGAAATGAAGCTATATCTGATAAATAAAAGGCACCTACCTGTTCTGTATCTCTGAGTCGGTTCTCCGCTCAGACTACAAAGCTGTTCAGCCAAAGTCCTCTGATAAAAAAAGACAATAAAACAAAAGACTTTGAACTGAGTCATAGGACCTGTTCTTTTTTTTAATTACTGCGTACACTTCCAGACTGGACTGCATCAAGAGATTCATTTATTTTATGTTGCAACTAGAGGAACAATTTTTAAAGAAATTGTGGTTGTGACTAAACTGCATCACTGTCTTGCAGCAGAGGGCAGAATAGAGCCATTAACACATCTGATGTGACTGTGACAGAGAGATGGCATGTGTGGCCAAAAATATGTGGACACTTCTGTCACTTGTGTTCTGTGGATGTACTCCCTGATGTTAGCTTATGGGCATGTATAGCAATTCTTGTTCAAACATGTCCCTGTGCAAAAAGCCGCCTCCCAGTAGTTCTCCTTGTAATGTGTGGAGGAACTTGACTGGTCAACACAGAACCAGACCTGAACACCTAACATCAGTGTTGGTCCTTACTGATGCTCTTCAACTGTTTCAGCACCAGACTGATTCTAATCCTGGAAGTTTTTTTAGAAACTGCTACTCGGGCTCTGTGATCACCACAGCAGACTCTTACTGATTGGAGCAGCAGATTCATTCACTGGGATGAAGTTATTTTTCTACAGCTCGATGTTTGATCTTCTGATGGTGAGGTCACTTTTGGTCTGCCTGGTCGAGCTTTGGATACAGCTGAACCAGTTTCTGAAAAGTCTAATAATTTTGACTGTGAGTCAAGCTGTGATTTGATGCTTAAAAAAGCCTCTCTTTGATTTGAATGACAATGTGACATCCGGCACTTCTGCTTATTTGTTTCACCGTGTTTCCCAGTATCACTGTGCAACTTAAAGAGTGATGATCAGGTTGAAAACTTGACTTACAGCCATTATCATCACAGGTGAACAATGGCTGCAGGTGAATGAGCCTCTGATGAGTAACTCACATCCACCTGAACGTTATCAGAGCACATGGGAGGGAAACACTTCAAGGCAAACTGTGAGCTGGTCAAACTACTAATTAGCTTATATGTGTAGAAATGGTGTGTGGGATCTTTAATACATCACCTTCATGTTAAATGTACGTTACAAAGCTGTTATTACACGTGCAGAGGCCGAGATGTGCTGCCTTTTTCTGACAGGTATTGCACATGCCTTAAGTGTACTAGAGCCTACATTTCTCATGATGCAACTTAACAAACTGCTCACTCTATCAAACTCCATTCTCCCTGTTCATAAAACTGCTAAAACTTGAAATTTCATCTAACAAGTAAACTGATCTTAATACATGTCCAGTGAACACATTATTAAATGAAATAACAACATGTTTTTATAGATTTCCTTCTCCGTCGGTCAGGTTTGCTGCTCTGCTCTCAGTAACCACGACTGGCTCTGACAGCTGACAGGCTGAATAGAAACGCCTCTTTCTTTTAGACCAATTACAACCTTAAAAAAAACAGCAGTCATGCTATAAACTGCTGTGGTCGCCCCTCTGCACAGGAAGGGGAAGTGCTTCACCTTCACCTACATCACGTTAGCTTCCATTTAGTCTGTCAGTCAGTCAGCAGCAAGACAACATGGAGGTCACGGCGCTCTGCACCAGACTGAGTGAGTTCACTGGTAATAAATCAAATAATTAGCAATTACTGTTAAATTGATTATATCTCAGGTTGTGATCATCTGAAGACATTTACGTCTGACACGCTGCTCTCTTCTTCTGTCTCTCCAGCAGTGAACGTTTTGATGCTACTCTCTGCTCAGAGCGTCTCTGTCTATCTTCACAAAACTGTGACCGGTGAGTTGATGGCTGTTAAATAGCTTTCTACACTTTGACAGGTGATTTTGAACATGTATTTAATCCTTCAACAACAGTCCTTCTCATCCTTTAAATGTAAGACAGTGTGTATTGGCCTCACTTGTACACAGAGAGTGATGAGAGAAAAAACAGAGTTACCATGCAACAAGTTTTCTTAAAGAGTGCATATCTTTGTCTGTTTCTCTGTCACAGATGCAGCTTTTCCTCACATTGATCCAAACAGGCAGCAATTTTTTGAGTATGAGTCCTTTTCATTAAATTGTGCGGGGCTTCACAGTCCGACTGAATGGAGGGTGATGACAAAGGTTCCCTCAAATACTCCTCTATATGAGACATCGACAGGATCGGTGAAGATTAAACTAGCCTTTGTATCGCACAGTGGAGAGTACTGGTGTGAGAACAGATCGGGAGAGAGGACCGACTCTGTCAACATAACTGTCACTGGTATGTTCAGAAAACACTGACTTAAGTTATACTTTTAAGGTTTAGAAGTTTGGTTGCAGTGTTCACTAACTGATCATGGTCTTATTCTGCATGATTAATTGCTGATTTGTGTTCTTGTTCAGCTGGTGACGTGATCCTGGAGAGTCCTGCTCTCCCTGTGATGGAACGACACGCTGTCACTCTGCGCTGTAGAACAAGGGCGACATCATCCAACCTTCCAGCAGATTTCTTTAAAGATGGCCACTTCACTGGGACTGGATATACAGGAGAGATGACCATCAACAGTGTTTCCAGGTCAGACGAAGGACTCTACAAGTGCAGAATCCCTGGGTCTGGAAACTCTGCAGAGAGCTGGCTGGCTGTTGGAGGTGAGACATATCAGTGTTTAATAAATGTCAATACTGCATCAGAAAGTACAGCCTAGAACAATATTACTATTAATTTCATTGTTCTTATGTAAAGAGATGTCACACCAGCTGATCTGTGAGGGTGTACTTGAGATCAAAGTTCACATCAGCATGCTCACATGCTCACAGTGATGATAATGGCATATCTAGCTGGCATTTGTTTTGCAAGTGTTTTGAAATAAATCACACAATTGGAAAGAATAGGTATAATGTGATGGGATGGGGGGATTTGTTCCTCTGGGGACCGTGAATGCCTTTACCAAACGTCACAGCAATTCATCCAGACATTGTTACAAGAACTCTCTCAAAACCACAAATCTGAACCTCATCGTTGAGTTGGAGGAAACTATTGGAATTTAACAAACTACCAGGTTTTATCCTCTGTGAGTGTCCCTACCTCATTTTATGGCAACATGACAACCAACAACATCAACCTCATGGTGGCGCTGCAGAAAGAGTCAGGATATCAGGAAGTCAGTCACCGTCAATAGTTTTATCATCATACTTGTCTAGGAACCATGAATGTCAGTACAAATTGATCATCCATCCATCCAGGAGATGTTGAGATACTTCACAGAATGATTAAAAACTTTGACCAGCAGTTGGCACTAGATGGTAAGTTGGAGGATCACCAAAGTATTTAGAATTCATCCTCTGTTGAGATTTAATACATGAAGCCAAATTCAGCCATCTGATAGTTGTTGAGATATTTGACCCCAAAACACAAATGTTAATCTTGTCGTGGGACGTTATTAGACTGATGATTATCTGAACCCAAATTACATGACAATCCATCTCATTGTTGAAACTACCTTTTCTTATGGTGTTACCAGCATTTAATACTCCGACACCTCATGACCCAACACCTCAAGACACACCACCAAACGATGGTGAAGAAATTCCTGCTCCTCCTCCCAGCCCCGGTTCCATTCAGCTCTCCATCCTGCTGCCAGTTCTCTTCATCATTCTGTGTGTGGCCGGGCTGCTGTTGGTCGTGGGACTCTTTCAGTGTCGGAAACACAGAGGTACAAACTAAAAATAACATCCCGAAAGTGGCAGAGTTTTAAATCTTGGATACACCCATTGTGTTATTTACGTATCCCCTTTTTCCACACCTCTATAATTAAAGATAAGAGCCAGAAAACATGGATGAAACTTAATTTAGAATCAGATAATTTGGACTTAAAAAAGGCCAACTTTTGTTGAGTTTCTAATTTTTTTTCTCCTATTTATTTGAACTTCAGTGCAATATCTTTATTGAAGAATTTTGAACCAGTTTTTTTTATATTTTTTTCCAACTAGCTGCATGCTTTTCATCAGAGACACCAACAACAGGATCAGACCCCGGTGCATCAAGTATTGAAGGACCAAAAAACATTTGTACAGGTATAATATATTGCTGTAATTGTAGAAATGTATTATGAGGTTTATTAGCATTCATTCTGAATACATTTCAGAGCACTGTAGTATTTCCAATGACACTGTCATTGATCTTAATTTTTAATGTATATGTGTCAGCTGTACCACTAATATCACTTTTATTGAGAAATAATTTTAAATGTGTTTCAGTGTACCAACATGTCACTGAAGCTGATCCAGAAATGAGTATATATGCTAACGTCCCAAGACGCAAGAAAAAAAGAGGTAGCTGTGTTACTTCATGTTATTTTAATATGTCCTGTGCTTAATGCAGGTTGTTCATAATTACCCATGCTGCACCTTTGTATATGCAATTTAGTTTTTACCCAAACTGTTTATAATTTTGACATTAATACTAAAATGGCTGTCCTCAGCATATAAATAATTAAACGTACAACTTTACGGATTTGTGTTTTATAAGTGTGCCTTTGTTTCCACCTGTGGGTAAAAACACTTGATCTACATGTTTTGTTAAAATGATGGATGACTGTTTGTTTTAATGTTACAGGTCATCGGGAGGAAGATTTAAATGCATATGTTAATGTGACGTATCCAGCTGTCACAACAAAGAGGAACAAGAGAGGTGACTATATTGATTTTATGATGCACTTAGCTATCACTGCTTGAAAAACAGATTGAAGACCATTTAGCACAAGCAACATCAAAGTGTCGCATCACAGAGTATGCAACACTGTATGTCTTTGTTGGTGTAGATGCGCTAAGGTGCATTTTCTGAGTTGAACATTTAAGTTCAGCAAACGTTTAGCTCTTTGAATCCGGTCTGGCATATTTGTAAGTTATAATTATACTCATCATAAGCCTTCATCTGAGAGCTTCACTTCACTTGCTGCATCAGTGTCTATTTTAAAGAGTGAGAAGTTTCTCAGGGCTTCAACCGTGAGACCACCCTGCTATATCTGATGTCTTTTCATACGTCTGATGATGTGGTTAACAAGAATGGAGCTGTTGCAGAGTTTAAAAAGGCAAACTGTGGTTAACCACTGACAGTATGGTTTGACTTGAAGAAGACATGTTGAGAGAGAGATTTTCACCTTTATGTCAATGGGATGTTAAATTGAACACAATTAAACATTTATCCAACCCCTAAATTTCAGCCAGCCAGATATAACGTGTACTGTGCTTACCACTTTAGTTAAATGAGTTGTACATATTGATTTTAGTTTTTCTGTTGAAATACTGGATGATAATAATACATGTCTGTTTTTCCTCTATCTTTTAGTGTCCGGAGATGCAAATCGAGCTCAAACAAACAAAGCAAAACAGATGAAGAAGAGAGGTATTTTATTTCAAATTTTTCTATTACTCGTACCAAAATACTGCAAGTCCCTCATCCACTGTGTGAATGTTGGAGCGTTACAATCATTATGTAGAATGTACTAGGGTCTTATAATTTATTTGTGTATGAGTTTTATTTATTCCTCATTCTTTATTTATATCTACTTTGATTGTGGTTATTTTGCATTATTTGTATATTTGTGTTTCCTTGCACATTTAAGTTGTGTACCGTCTGAATGTTAAACTGGTCGGGGGAGGGGAATATCTGTATTGATGTTGAAGTATACAAACACTGTGTCAATAAATGGTAAGTCTTAGTTCAAGTTTTTCAAAAAATCAGTTGGAACTTTTTTTTTTTTTAAATGGTATGAAAAGCATGTCTTGTTTGTTGACAGCGAAACAACCTAAGATTGATTCAGTATGAACTTGCCATTGATTAATAATAATAATAATAATGATAATAAATTGTTGCCAATTACATAAATGCATTGTCAATTTAAGCCAGTTACTCGTACATGGCATTCATTTCTGTGAGTCCATTTTTTTTTTTTTGAAAAATACAAACTCTGTTTCATCTACATGATAGTTAATATGAATACATAGCACATTCATGCAGAATGTGTAAATATTAGCCATGAAAAAATAATCAACAAACTGTACATCCTGTGTCCCTACCAGGTCACCGAGCTGAAACATGAATGAAGGATGCAGGAGAGACTCTATGAATGCACCTTTAATCATTGTGTGAGACTTAGAGGTGATGCAACTATAACTTGGTGTTCTACAGCATTTTGTAACTTTGAATAACCCTGTATATTGAGATTCAAAGGAAAAAATATATTATTTCATTTCACTATATTGTAAATAACAACCATTGCAGAGTAAGAGTAAAATGGACCAAGCTTGAATTGTTTCTAATTCAACAGGTTGGCCTGTCATGGAACCTTTTTACCTGTGTTTCTGTACCTTTTCTTCTGTATTTGTTATGTTGATTGTGTTTGAGTGTTAATAGCTAACTTCTTTCATAGAACTAATACATACGTATGTTTAATCCATTTTTATGTTCTGTTAAGTAAATGTCAGCTCTTGGCATGATTTTTGCCATTTTTCACTCAGATTTAGATATTTATATTGTTGACCTTAGATATTCCTGATAAAGCTTGATCAAAAAGAGCAGATATCAAACATGCCATTTTAAGCTGACTTTCTGTTCATGATCACATGACATCTTGAACTGCCTCACAACATCAGAGTTCATATTTAGAAAGCTGGTGGTTTAGCAGTTGAACCACAGTGTGTTATCTGCTCTGCCAGGTGTCTGTGGTCAGCTACATGATGGTCTAGCCTCAGACCTGGCAGCCTCTAACAGACCTATATATTCATATTTAATGAGGAGGGAAAATAATGACCATCCAATTTTATGCAGATTCTATAATCTCCATTATATATTTTTTTAAATAAAATGTTGAAACAGTTCGGTAGGAGTAGATGAACAATATGAGCTCATGCTCCACACGTCAAAAGGGTGATTATATTAATGTTACTATCATTATTATCTCTTAAACAGAGGAAGGCATGAAAACATATTGATGCAGTGACAGAGCTGTTGCTTAAATACTGTAAATAACCTGATGTCATGATGTTTCCCTCCCATTGAGGGGAGCAGTAAGTGATTTTTTTTTTTTTTCCCACAGGCTGTGAAAGGCCAATCCAAAGGCATTCAGCCAATGACTGCCTTCATTAAGTCATGCTTCAACCTCCTCTCAATGTTATATAGACATTTTTCATGAATCTTAATGACTTGAGAAAGATCAAAGATTATAAAGTACATTTTCAGAAATAGTTCTGTTTTATGGGATATAACATGTTTTTTGGTTGTTTTTTTCCTTTATTATTGTAAAGCTAACATGAATTATTTGAACCATGAAGACCACATATGCAATGTTTAATATATGTATATATGTAGGAAATATATTAGTTTACACTTATTGCCCCTTCTCACACTAAAATCCCAACAAATTATTTTTAAAAAGGATATATAGAGAACAGGTAACATTGTCATGACGACAACAAAAATATGACAAAATATACATTGTATTCAAAATGTAACTGTGCTCTGTATATAAACTTAAGTTTTTTGGTAATAAATAAACATGAGTTTCTCATTGTTTCTCATTTCTCATCGTTTTCATATCTATATTTCATCTATCAGCACAATTTTGTTTACTTTGAACATACAGTAGCTTGGAAAGGAAATCAGTTGTGTTATTTGAAATTTCAGAACCGGTCAGTTACAATTTTCTGAGAATTGTTTATATTTCAGACAAATTGTGACTTTGAAGAGCAGGTTCATACCCACACCAACCTTCAGAATGACGGATCGGTCAGGGACCTGAGCAAACTGCTTTATGATTAATGACTAAATCACTAAAAACATGACATAACTCCAGGCCACTCAAATTAATAAGAAGCACCTTTTAAATCCCTTTTTTCATGTAGATAAGATTTGTCCAAAGTAGTTAACTGGTTTATTTCCAGCTACCAGTCTACAGTCAGTGCTGGAGTTGAACCGACCACACTCCAGTTCCCAGGCTGAGACCCAGAAGACTGATTGAACCACTGCTGCAATAAAGTTTAGGCAGTTTTTAAAATTGGTACAAATACAACTCTGAGTAAATAAAAGTTTAAAACATCTGTACAACCAAATTTCTTAGAAAATTATCCAAAAAATATATTTCAGTTGGTGTCACATTGTACTCAGTGAAGACAAATCTACAAAACACAATAGAAAAAAGGAGAAATGTTTAATCATGACAAACTATTCATTTAAAAAGTGTCCCTGTTGAATGTTATTCATTCGTAATGAGAGTCTCTCACTGTGTCGTCCATCATCTCTCCTGTTATGATCTCAAACTGCTCTGCTGTGCCTGACTCTCCATGTGAGCTGCTGCCTCCTGCTGGACTGTCAGAGACATGCAGGTTGTGTTGTGGCTCAGCTGTTGTTAACACATCAGTATTTCTGTCTGTCTCCTCTTTGCTCTCTGACTGATCTGACTGCTGATGAAACTTATCCATTCGTCTGTTTGTGTCTTCAGGTTGTTCGCTCATTTCCCGAACATGCTTTTCTACTATTTTCATCCTTTCTGTCATTCTTGAAATAACATCCTATGTTGTCTGATGAATCTCATCTCTTCATCTGGTTGTGTCTTCAGGTTGTCCAGTCATTTCTTTAACCTGCTTTTCTGCTTTCTTTATCCTTTCTGTTATTCTTGTAATAATATCATCAGTTACCTGTACAGATAATCGAGGGAGGCTGGCTCTGACTGGCTCTGACAGCTGACAGGCTGAATAGAAACGCCTCTTTCATTCAAACCAACTACAACCTGAAAAAAACAGTAGTCATGCTATAAACTGCTGTGGTCGCCCCTCTGCACAGGAAAGGGAAGTGCCTCACCTTCACCTACATCACATTAGCTTCCATTTAGTCTGTCAGTCAGTCAGCAGCCAGACAACATGGAGGTCACAGCGCTCTGCAGCAGACTGAGTGAGTTCACTGGTAATAAATCAAATAATTAGCATTTACTGTTAAATTGATTATATCTCAGGTTGTGAACATCTGAAGACATTTACGTCTGACACGCTGCTCTCTTCTTCTGTCTCTCCAGCAGTGAACGTATTGATGCTACTCTCTGCTCAGAGCGTCTCTGTCTATGTTCACAAAACTGTGACCGGTGAGTTGATGGCTGTTAAATAGCTTTCTACACTTTGACAGGTGATTTTGAACATTTATTTAATCCTCGAACAACAGTCCTTCTCGTCCTTTAAATGTAAGACATTATGTATTTTGGCCTCACTTGTACATCGAGAGTGATGAGGGAAAAACAGAGTTACCATGCAACAAGTTTTCTTAAAGAGTGCATATCTTTGTCTGTTTCTCTGTCACAGATGCAGCTTTTCCTCACATTGATCCAAACAGGCAGCAATTTTTTGAGTATGAGTCCTTTTCATTAAATTGTGCGGGGCTTCACGGCCCGACTGAATGGAGGGTGATGACAAAGGCTCCCTCAAATACTTCTCGATATGAGAGATCGACAGGATCGGTGAAGTTTAAACTAGCCTTTGTATCGCACAGTGGAGAATACTGGTGTGAGAACAGATCAGGAGAGAGGACCAACTCTGTCAACATAACCGTCACTGGTACGTTACAGGGGTCACCTGGCTGGTCACCATGTTTAACCCCACAGTTCATCTCAACAAGTGGATGATGTTTGGATGATGTTCACTAACTGATCATGGTCTGATTCTGCATGATTAATTGTTAATTTGTTTACTTGTCCAGCTGGTGACGTGATCCTGGAGAGTCCTGCTCTCCCTGTGATGGAACGACACGCTGTCACTCTGCGCTGTAGAAAAAGGGCGACATCATCCAACCGTCCAGCTGATTTCTTTAAAGATGGCCACTTCACCGGGACTGGATATACAGGAGAGACTACCATCGACAGCGTTTCCAGCTCAGACGAAGGACTCTACAAGTGCAGAATCTCTGGGGCTGGAAATTCTGCAGAGAGCTGGCTGGCTGTTGGAGGTGAGACGTATCAGTGTTTCATAAAAGTCAATACTGCCTCAGACAATAAAGCCTAGAACTTGAGATACATTATAGTACAGTACACAATACTAAGTGTCCCTACCACATTTTATGGCAACATGACAACCAAAAATGTCAACCTCATGGTGGTGCTGCAGAAAGAGTCAGGATATCAGGAAGTCAATATTTTTATCGTCATACTAGTCATTGTCTAGGAACCATGAATGTCTGTACAAATTCATCATCCATCCATCCATCAAGCAGATGTGCAAATACTTCACAGAATAAGTAAAAACATTGACCAGCAGTTGGCACTAGATGGAAAGTTGGAGGATCACCAAAGTAGTCAGAATTCATCCTCTACTGAGATTTAATACGTAAAGCCAAATTCAGCCGTCTGATAGTTGTTGAGATATTTTACTTCAAACACAAAAGTTAATCTTGCTGTGGGAAGGTATTAGGCTTCATCCTCTGGGGACCATGATTATCTGAACCCAGATTACATGGCAATCCATCTCATTGTTGAAACCACCTTTTCTCATGGTGTTATCAGCATATAATACTCCGACACTTCATGGTCCAACACCTCAAGACACACCACCTAACGATGGTGAAGAAACTCCTGCTCCTCCTCCCAGCCCCAGTTCCATTCAGCTCTCCATCCTGCTGCCAGTTATTTTCATCATTCTGAGTGTGGCCGGGCTGCTGTTGGTCGTGAGACTGCTTCAGTGTCGGAAACACAGAGGTACAAACTAAAAATAACATCCTGAAAGTGGAGAGAGTTTTAAATCTTGGATACACCCATTGTGTTATTTACGTATCCCCTTTTGCCACACCTCTATGCTTAAAGATAAGAGCCAGAAAACATGGATGAAACTTAATTTAGAATCAGATAATTTGGACTTAAAAAAGGCCAACTTTTGTTGAGCTTCTAATTTTTTTTCTCCTATTTATTTGAACTTCAGTGCAATATCTTTATTGAAGAATTTTGAACCAGTTTTTTTTATATTTTTTTCCAACTAGCTGCATGCTTTTCATCAGAGACACCAACAACAGGATCAGACCCCGGTGCATCAAGTATTGAAGGACCAAAAAACATTTGTACAGGTATAATATATTGCTGTCATTGTAGAAATGTATTTATGTAAGATAGTAGGTTTATTAGCATTCATTCTGAATCCATTTCTTCCTATACTCTAGGACTGTAATATTTCCAGTGACACTGTCATTAATATTAATTTTAAATGTATATGTGTCAGTTGTAACACTAACGTAACTTTGATTGAGAAATAATTTTAAATGTGTTTCAGTGGACCAACATGTCACTGAAGCTGATCCAGAAACGAGTATATATGCTAACGTCCCAAGACGCAAGAAAAAAAGAGGTAGCTGTGTTACTTCATGTTATTTCATTAGTATTGCACATGTTCTGTGCTTAACGCAGGTTGTTTATAATTACCCATGCGGCATCTTTGTATGTGCAATTTAGTTTTTACCCAAACTGTTCATAATTTTGGGATTAACAGAAATATAAAAATGGCTGTCATTAGCATATAAATAATTAAACGTACAACTTTATGGATTTGTGTTTTATAAGTGTGCCTTTGTTTCCACCTGTGGGTAAAAACACTTGATCTATATGTTTTGTTAAAATGATGGATGACTGTTTGTTTTAATGTTACAGGTCGTCGGGAGGAAGATTTAAATGTATATGTTAATGTGACGTATCCGGCTGTCACAACAAAGAGGAACAAGAGAGGTGACTATATTGACTGTATGATACATTTAGCTATCACTGCTTGAATAACAGATTGCAGACCGTTTAGCACAAGCAACATCAAAGGTGTGATGCAACACTGTATGTCTTTGTTGGTGTAGATGCGTTAACATGCATTTTCTGAGTCGAACATTTAAGTTGGACAAACTTTCAGCTCTTTGAATCTGGTCTGGCATATCTGTAAGTTATAATTATACTCATCATAAGCCTTCATCTGAGAGTTTCACTTCACTCGCTGCATCAGTGTCTGTTTTTAAGAGTGAGAAGTTTCTCAGGGCTTCAACCGTGAGACCACTCTGCTATATCTGATGTCCTTTCATACGTCTGATGATGTGGTTAACAAGAACGGAGCTGCTGCAGCGTTTAAAAAGGCAAACTGTGGTTAACCACTGACAGTATGGTTTGACTTGAAGAAGACATGTTGAGAGAGAGATCTTCACCTTTATGTCAATGGGATGTTAAGTTGAACACAATTCAACATTTATCCAATGCCTAAATTGTAGTCAACTAGATATACTCCTCCTTGAACCGGCACCTTATCGTGGTGGAGGGGTTTGAGTACCCGAGTGATCCTAGGAGCTATGTTGTCCGGGGCTTAATGCCCCTGGTAGGGTCTCCCAAGGCAAACAGGTTCTAGGTGATGGGTCAGACTAAGATCGGTTCAAAAGCCCTAATGACAGACAGAAAATCAAGGAAGTTTACGTCGCCTGGATTGGCGTTACCGGGGCCCCACCCTGGAGCCAGGCCTGGGGTTGGGGCTCGCAGGCGCCTGGTGGCCGGGTCTTTGCCCACGGGAGCAGGCCGGGCCCGGCCCGAAGGAGCGACATGAGCCCACCCTCCGGTGAGCTCACCACTCGCCGGAGGGTTCAAAAGGGGCCGGTGCAGAGGGATTTGGGTGGCAGTCGTGGGCGGGGGTCCCGGCGACCCAATCCCCGGACGGTGACTCTAGCCATGAGGACATGGAATGTCACCTCGCTGGGGGGGGAAAGAGCCTGAGCTGGTGCGGGAGGTTGAGCGGTACCGGCTAGAAATAGTCGGGCTCACCTCCACGCACAGTCTGGGCTCTGGAACCCAACTCCTTGAGAGAGGCTGGACTCTCTTATATTCTGGAGTTGCCCGCGGTGAGAGGCGACGAGTTGGTGTGGGCTCGCTTGTAGCTCCTCAGCTCAGCCGCCATGTGTTGGAGTTTATCCCAGTGAACGAGAGGGTCGCTTCCCTGCGCCTTCGGGTCGGGGATAGGTCTCTCACTGTTGTCTCGGCTTATGGGCCGAACAGCAGTGTAGAGTACCTGGCCTTCTTGGAGTCCCTGGGAGGGGTACTGGAGAGTGCTCCAACCGGGGACTCCGTTGTTTAACTGGGGGACTTCAACGCTCATGTGGGCAGCGACAGTGTTTCCTGGAGGGGTGTGATTGGGAGGAACGGCCTCCCTGATCTGAACCCGAGTGGTGTTTTGTTGTTGGACTTCTGTGCTAGTCACAGTTTGTCCATAACAAACACCTTGTTCAAGCAAAAGGGTGTCCATATGTGCACGTGGCACCAGGACACCCTAGGCCGGAGGTCAATGATCGACTTTGTGGTTGTGTCATCTGACCTCCGGCCGCATGTCTTGGACACTCGGGTGAAGAGAGGGGCTGAGCTGTCAACTGATCACCACCTGGTGGTGAGTTGGATCCGCTGGCAGGGGAGGAAGCTGGACAGACCTGGCAGACCACGTATTGTGAGGGTCTGCTGGGAAAGTCTGGCTGAACCCTCAGGTCAGGGAGGTCTTCAACTCCCACCTCCGGGAGAACTTTTACGAGATCCCGAGGGGGGCTGGGGACATTGAGTCCGAATGGACCATGTTCTCCACTTCCATTGTTGACGCGGCTGTCCGGAGCTGTGGCCGTAAGGTCTCCGGTGCCTGACGTGGCGGCAATCCCCGAACCCGGTGGTGGACTCCAGAAGTAAGGGATGCTGTCAAGCTGAAGAAGGAGTCCTATCGAGCCTGGTTGGCCCGGGGGTCTCCTGAGGCAGCTGACGGGTACCGGCAGGCCAAGCGAGCGGCAGCACGGGCAGTCGCAGAAGCAAAAACTCAGGTCTGGGAAAAGTTCGGGGAGGCCAAGGAGGAGGACTATCGGTCGGCCTCGAAGAAATTCTGGCAAACCATCCGGCGCCTCAGGAGGGGGAAGCAGTCCTCCACCAACACTGTTTACAGTGGAGGTGGGGAGCTGTTGACCTCGACTGGGGACATTATCGGACGGTGGAAGGAATACTTCGAGGATCTCCTCAATCCCACTGACATGCCTTCCACAGAGGAAGCAGAGACTGGGGTCTCAGAGGTGGATTCATTCATCACCCAAGCCGAAGTCACTGAGGTAGTCCGGAAGCTCCTCAGTGGCAAAGCACCGGGGGTGGATGAGATTCGCCCTGAGTACCTCAAGTCTCTGGATGTTGTGGGGCTGTCTTGGTTGACACGTCTCTGCAGCATCGCGTGGCAGTCGGGGACAGTGCCTCTGGACTGGCAGACCGGGGTGGTGGTCCCCCCATTCAAAAAGGCGGACCGGAGGGTGTGCTCCAACTATCGGGGGAACACACTCCTCAGCCTCCCTGGGAAAGTCTATTCCAGAGTACTGGAGAGGAGAATTCGGCCGATAGTTGAACCTCGGATTCAGGAGGAACAATGCGGTTTTCGTCCGGGCCGCGGAACACTGGACCAGCTCTATACCCTCCGCAGGGTGCTCGAGGGTTCATGGGAGTTTGCCCAATCAGTCCACATTTGTTTTGTGGATCTGGAGAAAGCATTCGACCGTGTCCCTCGTGGCATTCTGTTGGAGGTGCTCCAGGAGTACGGGGTCGGAGGCCCTCTGTTAAGGGCTGTACGGTTCCTTTACGACTGGAGCAGGAGCCTGGTTCGCATTGCCAGCAGTAATTCAGACCTGTTCCCAGTGCATGTTGGACTCCGGCAGGGCTGCCCTCTGTCACCGGTTCTGTTCATAATTTTTATGGACAGAATTTCTAGGCGCAGCCACGGGCCGGAGGGGATCTGGTTCGGGAGCCACTGGATCTCATCTCTGCTTTTCGCAGATGATGTGGTCTTGTTGGCTTCTTCGAGCCAGGACCTCCAGCATGTCCTGGGGCGGTTTGCAACCGAGTGTGAAGCTGCTGGGATGAGAATCAGCACCTCCAAGTCCGAGGCCATGGTTCTCGACCGGAAAAAGGTGGCTTGCTCCCTCCGGGTTGGGGGAGAGTTCCTGCCTCAAGTGGAGGAGTTTAAGTATCTTGGGGTCTTGTTCACGAGTGAGGGAAGGATGGAGCGTGAGATTGACAGGCGGATCGGTGCAGCGGCCGCAGTAATGAGGCCGCTGTCGTGGTGAAGAGAGAGCTGAGCCATCCCTCGGGAGGTGTTCCTGGCATGTCCCACCGGGAGGAGACCCCGAGGAAGACCCAGGACACGCTGGTGTGACTATGTCATCCAGCTGGCCTGGGAACGCCTTGGGATCCTCCCGGAAGAGCTGGAGGAAGTGTTCCGGGAGGGGGAAGTCCGGGTGTCCCTGCTCAGGCAGCTGCCCCTGCGACCTGGCCCCGGATAAGCGGAAGAAAATGGATGGATGGAACTAGATATAACATGTATATACTGTGCTTGCCACTTTAGTTTAATGAGTTGTACATATTGATTTTATTTTTTTCTGTTGAAATACTGCATGATAATAATAAATGTCTGTTTTTCCTCTATCTTTCAGTGTCTGGAGACGCAAATCGAGCTCAAACAAACAAAGCAAAACAGATGAAGAAGAGAGGTATTTATTTATTTCATTTATTTTAATTTTTCTATTACTCGTACCAAAATACTGCAAGTCCCTCATCCACTGTGTGAATGTTGGAGCGTTACAATCATTATGTAGAATGTACTAGGCTCTTATAATTTATTTGTGTATTAGTTTTATTTATTCCTCATTCTTTATTTATATCAACTTTGATTGTGGGTTGGGGGGGGCGAATATCTGTATTGATGTTGAAATATACGAACACTGTGTCAATAAATGGTAAGTCTTAGTTCAAGTTTTTTAAACATCAGTTGGAACTTTCTCAAAAAATTGTATAAAAAAAGCACGTCTTGTTTGTTAACAGTGAAACAACCTAAGATTGATTAAGTATGAACTTGCCATTGATTAATAATAATAATAATAATAATAATAATAATAATAATAATAATAATGATAATAATAATAGTTATAAATTGTTGCCAATTGCATTAATGTAATGGCCCATTTAAGCCAGTTGCTCGTACAAGGCATTGGTTTCGGTGAGTCAAATAGCTTTTTAGAAAAATACAAACTCGGTTTCATCTACATGATAGTTAATATGAATTGCATAGCACATTCATGCAGAATGTGTAAATATTAGCCATGAAAAAATAATCAACAAACTGTACATCCTGTGCCCCTACCAGGTCACCGAGCTGAAACATGAATGAAGGATGCAGGAGAGACTCTGTGAAAGCACCTTTAAACATTGTTTGAAACTTAGAAGTGATGCAACTATAACTTTGGCTTCTACAACAATGTGTAACTTTGAATAACCCTGTATATTGAGATTCAAAGGAAAAAATATATTATTTCATTTCACTATATTGTAAATAACAACCATTGCAGAGAAAGAGTAAAATGGACCAAGCTTGAATTGTTTCTAATTCAACAGGTTGGCCTGTCATGGAACCTTTTTACCTGTGTTTCTGTACATTTTCTTCTGCATTTGTTATGTTGCTTGTGTCCGAGTGTTAATTGCTAATCGCTTTTATAAAACTAATACAAACATATTTTTAATCCTTTTTATGTTCTGTAAAGTAGATGTCAGGTCTTGGCATGATTTTTGACCTTTTTCACTCAGATTTAGATATTTATAATGTTGACCTTAGATATTCCTGATAAAGCTTGATCAAAAAGAGCAGATATCAAACATGCCATTTTAAGCTGACTTTCTGTTCATGATCACATGACATCTTGAACTGCCTCACAACATCAGAGTCTATGTTTAGAAAGCTGGTGGTTTAGCAGTTGAACCACAGTGTGTTATCTGCTCTGCCAGGTGTCTGTGGTCAGCTACATGATGGTTTAACCTCAGTTTGACCTGCTGGCAGCCTCTTACAGACCTATACATGCATATTTAATGAGGAGGGAAAATAATGACCATGCAATTTAATGCAGATTCTGTAATCTCCATTGTATATATTTTTTTTGTAATAAAGTGTTGAAACAGCTCGGTGGGAGTAGACAATATGAGCTCATGCTCCACACATCATTTATTGATGTGTGTTGGTTGTGTTAATGTTTTTATCATTATTATCTCTTAAACAGAGGAATGCATGCAAAAACACTGATGCAATGACAGACTGTTGCTTAAATACTGTAAATAACCTGATGTCATGATGCTTCCCTCCCATGGAGGAAAGCAGTCAGTGAAATCAAAAATCAGTACACAATTCACAGGCTGTGAAAGGCCAATCCAAAATCACTCAGCCAATGACTGCCTTCATTGAGTTGTCCTTTAACCACCTTTCCATGTTAATTAGACATGTTTCATTAATCTTAATGACTTGAGAAAGATCAAGGCTGAGTGATAACGTACATTTTGTGAAAGATTACTGATGTATGGGATAGAACATGTTTTTTGGTTGTTTTTATTATTATTATTTTAAAGGTTACATGAATGATTTTAACCATAAAGATGTAATGCAATGTTTAATATATGTATAAAATATATTTGCCTTCAAGTATACCTCTTTCACTCTAAAAAAAAATATTTTAAAAAAGGATATATAGAGAACAGAGAACATTGTCATGACGGCAACAGAAATATGAAATTATACAAAATATACATTATATTCAAAATGTAACTGTGTTCTTGGTAGACTTAAGTATTTTGGTAATAAAGAAACATGAGCTTATCACTGCTATCACATTGCTATCAGCACAATTTTGTTTACTTTGAACATACAGTGGCTTGCAGAGGAAGTCAATTAGAGGATTTGTGGGTTTTGAAATTTCAGAACCTGTCAGTTGCAATTTTCTGAGAATTGTTAATATTTCACAAACATTGTGACTGTGACGAGCAGGTATATAACCACGCCAACCTGCTGCCGAATGACGGATCAGTCAGGCACAAGGGCAAAATGCTTCATGATTAATGACTAAATTACTAAAAAACATGACATAACTCCAAGCCTCTCAAATTAATAAGAAGCACCTTTTAAATCCTTTTTTGTGGACATAGAATATGATCCATAGTAGTTAACTGGTTCATTTCCAGCTACCAGACTACAGTCAGTGCTGGAGTTGAACCGACCGGAGTCCAGTTCCAAGGATGAGTCCTTGCAGATTGATTGAACCACTGCTGCAAAAAGTTTTGGCAGTTTTTAAAATTGGTACAAATAAAACTCTGAGTTAATACAAGTTCATAACATCTGTACAACCAAATTATTTAGAAAATTATTAGAAAAATATATTTCAGTTGGTGTCACATTGTACTCAGTGAAGACAAGCCTACAAAACTCAATAGGAAAAAGGAGAAATGTTTTATCGTGACAAAGTATTCATTTAAAATCGGTCCCTGTTGAATGTTATTTATTTAAAAGTTTATCACTGTGTCGTCCATCATCTCTCCTGTTATGATCACAAACTGCTCTGCTGTGCCTGACTCTCCATGTGAGCTGCTGCCTCCTGCTGGACTGTCAGAGACATGCAGATTGTGTTGTGTCTCAGCTGTTGTTAACACATCAGTATTTCTGTCTATCTCCTCTTTGCTCTCTGACTGATCTGACTGCTGATGAATCTTCTCATTTCGTCTGGTTGTGTCTTCAGGTTGTTTGCTCATTTCCTTTACCTGCTTTTCTGCTTTCTTCATCCTTTCTGTTATTGCTGTAATCATATCCTCTGTTGTCTGTATTCCTCCCTCAATTATCTGTAAAGATTCATCATGTTCTTTCTTTTTGTTGTCAAGTTGCCGTATCATTTCTAATAGCTTATCCTTATTTATGGGAAAAAAAGACTGAAGTTTCTTCTTGTTCTCTATCCTCTCTGTTTCCACCTCCTTTATCTCAGACATGAGTTTGTTTCTGTGGTCCTCAAGTTTGTTCTTTTTTTCTGTCAACACTGAAATCACATTGGTCATGTCCATCTTTTCTTCCACTTTCTCCTTTAATTTTCCCTCATCCAGATCCTCCATTTTCTCCTGTCCATTGACGAGCAGTTCTGTTTCTTCTCTTCCTTCTTCAGGTCCTTTGTCCTGGTGCTTCTTGTTTTCTGCACACAAACAGAGGAAAGACACTGTCTCACTGAGATTGAGACTTGAACAAGATACAGAAACCCAACAGAGACGTGATGGTAGAGATCAAACAGACCTCTGCTACAGCAGTCAATAACATACGACAGTGTTTGACATTAAGAATTAATTAAATCAGATGTGTAACTTACGACATCTATTTTCTCTCAGTTTCCAAACAGCAAAGACAAGTACAGAGAGAATCAGGGAGCTAACAAAAGGGAAGAACAGGATGATCAGACGAGGAACAGCAGAACAAGATGGATCCATGAATACATCCTCTGAAATGAGAAATAAAATAACAACATGACATTTTTCAGTTGATATAAAATAAAAAAGTGAGAAATGTATAAAATAATTCTCTACCTGGAACATGTATGTGTGCCTCTCTGATCTGGTTGGTGCTGTTCTGTTGGACTCTACAGGTGAAGCTGTTGCTGTGTCTCTTCTCCACAGTCACTCTGCTGCTGACAGTATAGAGGTCATCAGGACCTCTGACTGTCTCTGTAGGTCCAGCAGAGAGAAGGTTTCCCTCACCGTCCAGCCAGAACACCTCAGGTTCTGGATACCAGCCTGTAGACTTACACTTTAGAGCCACTCCACTACTGACTTCATCTTTTCCAGTCCTCTCTAAGCTGATTATAATGGATGAGACGACACCTAATGAGAAAGAGCAGAAACAGAGTACAGTGTAAACCAAACCTCAATTGAACTTAACCTTACATGGAGGTTTTTCTTTGTTTGTCCCTGAATGAATTTACAAATCCAGCTCCCTAGTTGAAAATCACACAAAAATTCAGGTTGTTTTTTTTTGCATTTAGATAGTTAATAGCCTGACCAAATTATGTAGTCTGTATCAAATTACAGCATATTTACTCACCGACAACAAGCTCAACTGTAGATTCTCTGCCCAGTGTGGGAATGAAGCATCTGTATGTGCCGCTATCAGAATGTCTCACTTTGGACAGTTTCAGTGAAATGTCTCCAAATCTCAGCTTGTTGACGAACACTGATGTTCTTCCGTTGTAGGACGGATGTTTTTTACCCTCCAGTTCCGCTCCGTCACGCCACACATGCACAAATCTGGGGCTGAGATCGGGCCTCGTCCACTCTACAGTCATGTCTGAGGCATCCACAGCAGGTTTGATCTGACATGGTAAAATGACGTCATCACCAGCTGGTACAACTATTGGCTGAGATGGACCAACCAGCTGGGACTGACCTGAGGAAACAACAGTTTGGGTTTTACATATTATTGTAGGAAGCACCATCACAACCCAATGTGAGTAGTTAGTCTATAATATACATTATAATATTAATCATAATAATTTGCTGTCGTTCTGCAGTGCTTTGTTCTGGTCTTGGTGTTGCTGTACAAGGTGCAGATTCCAGTGTGAGCCTCTTTTCAACAGTTATGATTTTGTACCACAGAGTCGTTGGGAGAGGTTCATGGTGAATGTGGGTGCTACAATATTGTTTGTAGTTTCAATGAATTATTAATAAAGTTAACAATAAAACAATAAAAACATTAATTACATTTCAGTTGCAAAGTAGATATTTTAGAAAAAAAATAAAGTGTTGCCACTAAACATTTGACTGACACACTCAGTAACAACTTTTTACAACTTGATGATACCACATAATAGTGCTTTGATAAATATATCGTGTTCGGTTGTTGTTTACCTGCACAGGGCTGTGTTAGATGAAGGAAGACAACAGTATGGAAAACCACAGAGCTGAAGGAACTGAGCAGAGGTTTAAAGGAGAGTCCTTCCTTCAGGCGAGGCATAGTGGAGAACTGAAAACTGAAGTAAATCAAAGGTTAAAGGAAAGTGTTATTGTCAAGGGAAATCATAGCATATACTGACATCTCTAAATGTGCCATATCAATCAAAAATGTATTTTGATCATGTTCAGTAGTTTATGTTTAGCGCAGTCGCCAGAAGATGGTTGCTTTTTACTATACTGCAAATGACTCATATGTTCAAATAGGTTCATGTCAATCATAGAAGTTGATGATACAGGCCATATCACATTCATGTTACATGTTTACGGGTCTATAAGTGTGACAGATGCCAAGCCCGATTTCTTTGTTTTCTTTAATCATTTTGTTTATCAGTCTGCTTGTCTGTTTGTTTTGTCTGACTGTTGTTCTCTATGAATGATATAAATAGAGCGGCACATATAATCAGCAAAACAAAAGGCTGTAGCTCTCAACTTGACAGAAAACATGAAACTTGACAGAAAAAACAGAACTAAACTTGAAGTTTTGAAATAACTATTTCTGAAGTTGAGTTCAGATGGAAACCTGGAGTGTGTGCATGACTTTCTGGACGTGTAGAAAAACACAAAACATTAATTAAAATCAGATTCTGATGAGTCCTGTCAGCCTGTTGGCAGGAGTAAAGCTGCTGTGCCTTGTGCCTTGTGCCTAAATGTGCACAGGGTGAGGACTAGTGGTTTCCTCTGCTTATGTTTCACACTTTTTTGTGAAACATATAAATGTAACAAAGATTCTCTCTGGATTTAATCTATATAATCATTCCTGGAAAATGTCATCGTAAAGCCAACATAGGCACGTACCTGTCTCATAGCTTGAAGCGTCACATCATCTGAGGGAGAAAAAGTAGACTGAAAAAAGTTCTGGTCTATCATTAACAGGTCATCTCCCCTAATAGCTGACCCACATGGAGTAGTCATGTGCTTACACTCTGATCCTATCATGTTAATCATTGCTAGCATTTCGATATACATGATTTAATTTTTAATTTTGTTTCAGTTTTTGAGCCTTATGAGGTCTTTGTATTGAATTATACTGTGTACATTCACTTGAGACTGTCCTGTTGTCCAGTATGTGGTTAACAGCTGTGCCCTGTGTGCCAGCACTGCTGCAGTAGTTACAGTGTGTGTTGTGTATAAAGCAGGAGGTGTCTGAGTACAGACAGACAGAGAGAAAGGAGGAAGGATGAAACGATCTACAATACAAACTCATATGCTCTTCAGTACAAATGATGCAGAGCATGTCCAGAAGTGAACAGAAACAAGAACCAAAACCCAAAAGAACCACAAACAGTGACCCTGCAGAGTGCTGCAGGAATGAGGCCAAAAACCTGCAAAGGAGTCAGTGGGGTTTTTGGTGAAATGCCTGAAATAAGGTTTGGATTAAAGCAACATTATGTACTGTATTAATAATTGGTGTGATTTTGGGCTTGTCACAGTTTCTTAGTGCAGTGCCACTGTCCTAAACACAAATCTCAGGTGTGTAACAGTTTGTCAGATGTAATGTAGATGCCAACTACAAACACAACTCATGACATCAGAACAACCCAGAAAAAACTAATTTATTAAAGCAACACTTTCTGCTGCATGCACCTTTTGCCTTATTTTTTAACCATGTGTATCTCTGTATTATATGTTCAGTCACATGTCTTTATATGATCCAGAGTTCTATAAAAAGGAGGGCCTGCAGAAGAAGAAGGAAGCTGAAACTGAAGTGCAGACACTGAAGAACCAGAAAGGGACTGAGAAGGTGGAATTAGACACCAAAACCAAACAGGTTTCTATTTTTATCTTTCTTCCTCATGTAAAAAACAGGCTGAAGAGGGCTGTCAATATAGTGGAGACACAAATACAAGAAAGGAACATTTTACTGACTCCTGAAATGATTCTGAAATATATCAAAGCTTTGCCTGCTGCATTATGTTTGCCATAAATTCATTTTAAAAAGTATTGAAATCATTAGGTTGAGACACTGGAAGAGGAAGTGAAAAGGGAATGGCACCATCGCAGTGTGCCTGTGTAAAATAAGGAACTGCACTCAAAGTTTTGTCTGTCACTCTGTCTCTGATGATCAGAATGAGGATTAAGTGTTAGCTTTGCAAAGTAGAAGAATAAGGTATAAGAAAAATGGTCAAAAGGTGTACAATGTCATTAAAATCAATGTATTGAAGTTGAGAAAGCTGGTGATAATCAGTAAGGAAATAGTGTTGAGCTGAGGTCATAAGAAAGTCTCAAGAACCATTGTTGCAGCTATTTCCAATTTGAACAGAATGACTGCCGAGACACAACTAGGTGGTTTCATCCATCTGGTTCGTCGTTACATAAATAAATACAGTGTCAATTGTCAAATATCTGTTAAAAAGTCGTTTTTTTCTATGACAAACACTATTTTCCAATATGGCAGTGGTGGTCTAAAGGTCAGAGAAGCGAGGGTGTTAAAGGTGAGAGAAACGAGGGTGTCTTATCAAATCCCCAGGCCAGCAGGTTCAGTCTGGGTGGGAAAATGAAAGGAAGTGTTGCTCTAGTCACCACCACCACTGAGGTGCCCTTGAGCAATGCACAAGCTTTGCACTGGTCATCATAGTTGTGTCAATGAAATAGTTACTTACTTCAGACTTGTTGGTCTTTCAGCAGAAGATTCAATAAGATGTAGAAATAAAACCATAATATAGGTTTGACTGTTTCACATTGACTGTTTCACATTGTAAATATGCAGTTAAATATGCATTAATAACAAATAATGTGACTCCTGTTGTTTCTCATCTTCACGTCCCTCCCATTCAGAAGCTGGCAGCTGTACAGGGTTTAGATCAACAAGCTGGCAGGATGCTGTTCTAAACACAACCTACTGCTCAATACCAGCAAAACAAAGGAGATGGTGATAAACTTCAGGAAACACAAGGGGGATCCAGCCCCACTGAACATCAACGGGGACTGTGTTTAGCAGGTGTCCTCCCTTAAATTCTAGGGGATACATTTAACTGAGGACCTCTCCTGGACTGCAAACACATCTGCAGTGGTAAAAAAGGCCCGACAGCGACTGCACTTTCTAAGGATACTTAGACGGAACCATCTGGAGGAGAATCTGTTAGTGGCCTTTTACCGCAGCACCATAGAGAGCGTCCTGATGTACTGCATTACAGCCTGGTATGCCAACTGTTCGGTGGCAGACAGCTTAAAGCTGCACAGGGTCATTAAAACCGCTCAGCACAACACTGGCAGCCCCTGACCCTCGCTAGAAGACATCGACAGCAAGCGGTGTCTTAGGAGGGCGAGGGCAATCACTGCTGACCCCTCACACCCAGGACAGCACCTGTTCACCCTCATGTCCTCTGGCAGGCGTACAGGTGCCTCAAGAGCAGGACTAACAGACTCAAAAACAGTTTCTTTCCCTAGACCATCAGGACCCTGAACTCATAAAGAGTATGCCTGAGTGTAAATGATGTATATGCTGTAAATGTCCTTTTAATCCTTTTATTCTTTTATGCTATTTTTATTTACTCATGTTTGATATTTAAGACTGCACTGAAGTGCTACATGAAGTTTTACTGCTTATCCAGCTTTTACTATAAGACTAATACAGTAAATAGAAAATATAAATAAAGGCCTATGTTCTGTGTACATGCTGCCCTCTCCTGGCAGGTAAAGTTTCCACCGAGCACTGAGTGCACTTTATAACCCACTGGAAACTGTGAGTTTGAATTTGACCCTTTTAAGTTGTCGTTGCTCAGTGTGGTTGAGCAGGTTGAGTTAACAATGTGAAGTCAGCCCTAATTGGCTGGCTATGGATGTGAACATTTTCAGTGGGAGAATGCACGCATGTGATTGAAGGAGAGCTTTTAGAGTGTTTGAAAGAGCTCCACCTCTGCTAATAGAATTGGGTTTTGCATATTATAGCCTTAGTCAAAAATTGACATTTTGATTTTATAATGTGCTCATACTGTCAGTGTTGTACAAGGTATGTTGAAATGTTTTATTGGTCAATCTCAACTGGGTTGGGCCATCCTGATCGTTGTGTTGGAGAGAGACAGATGTAGATGATTAACACAGGCAATAAAAACTACAAAGTCTGAGTCACAGCCATGAGATTTAAAAAATGGTTTAATTTCTTTTGCTTTTTGTTTTTTATATTTGGTTTTCTTATGTATATCATTATGTATATGGGCAAAGATTTGACTGTTCTACTAACATATTTAGTTTTTGTGTATGTTATCTTCGGCTGACCACAGTACACCTTAACAGTTCAGCAAGCCTTTTCATCACTGTGGACAGTTTACAGCTTCAGGCTCTTTTTCTGTTGGTGATAAGACAGACAAAAGACACATAAGCAAAGGCATGGGCATAATGAAATAATGCATTTTGATGTGACATGTGACATGATGACAGACCTCTCCTGCAGGTGATATTAGCAGGACTTTGTCTGTAGCACCCCAGGACTTCTGATCTTTCCAAACTACTTCAGTTGGAGGATTGTGGTTTCCTCCACCATCTGAAGCCCAGATCTGAAAAAGCCGCCCCCCCCCCCAAAAAAAAGCTTATGTTAAAGCTACCTTGTCAACATGTATGTTTATACATAGAGTGTCACAAGAGCAGTCGCAAAATTGAAAAATTAGCATTGTAGACTTCAAATCATACTGTCAAAGTTGGATATGCCACATGTACCAAATAAGAATCACTATTACAAAGGATTTCAAGTTCTGTCATATCCCAATCACATCACATTGATCAGGAAACAGAAGGGTTGGTGGTGTTTTACCCTAACCAATTGTTCTCTTTGCTGAAACCTTAGCAGCTGGAACATAAAACGATTTGAAGTTTCATCATATGTTGAAGTTTCAAACATTGACAACATTTGTGAATCTGATTTCAAATGTATTGTATTGCTCTGTGCGCTTGGAGTCTAAACAAAATGTGATCTTGTTTACAAAACGTTGGTTCATAGGGCCATTCTCAAAATCTCCACTGATTAACTTCACACAGGCACTCCACTGATTTTACCCCTGAAATTTTACAGTTGTGGCTCTGGAGCAAGTTTTGCAGTTTTTAAAAATAATAAGTCAACAGTGTCTGTCAATACATTCAGAGTAATGAATGACACTGAGGGAGGGCCGCTTTAGCCTGAAGATTAGACAGAATAAATGAAAACATAGAAATGTGACATTGTCAATTAAAAAAAAATCTTGAAACTTACAATGACAGTTTTTCCAGCATCAAGGATAAACCCTTTAGGAAAACTGTAGAACATGTCATTTCTGTTGACCTCTATCTTGCAGTTGACCAGAAGCTGGTTCTGTTTGAAGGAAACTCAATTATTAATGACATGATGTTACAACATGAGAGCAGCAAATTAAACACCAATGAGCATAATAATGGAACATCTTGAGTAGCTTATTCCTTATATTAAACAGCTTCTATCTACACTGTATTTTTATCATTAATCATTGCTGCCTAAAGCGAGATCATGAATTTCTGGTGTAAATTCAGACTAACACCAACTAATTCTTTACAGGACTCACATATTGATTTGTATCAATTGCACTTGATATAGCACACATATAGTTCTCATTTACTACAACATTACCTTGTCAGACTTGTTTCTGAGACAAAGAAAGTTGCCATCCGGGTCAGCCTCTTCCAGAATGACCTCTTCGCTGGCTGAAATTTCCTGGTTCTCCTGGTTGGATGTCTGAGAGGAGGAGGTGTGGACAACACAGTTAGCAAGCCAGAGTGCCAAGAGCTGGCAGGCTGTAGGCAAAAATCAATTGAAAGATGGAAACAACATCAACACACAGATTTGGTTGAAAATGTTTTAAAATGATTTAAGGTTCAAAGCTGGTCTCAAAACACAAGTGCAAAACTAAAGTGCATTGTGTGATACAAAACGTGAACAAGGTTTTCTTCAACCTCACCACATTGAAACACTGAATACTTGCGTGTCGTAAGCACCCTCAACAAAACACTGATGAGCTTGATGAAGCAGCATTCGTATCAAATGATCTGACATGTGAACATGTTGGGATAAGACCCTTGATTGCTGTATCGTCATATCACAAATTAAATGTAAAAAAAAAAAAGGCTTTCTGCTTCTCCACAGCTCCATGGCTTAAGTTTTCAACAAAGCATCATAAAAATAACTATTTCTAAAGCTTAAAAACAATTGACAATAAAAACCTATGGATAAATAGAGAAACTTGAAAAGAATATTTTGATGTGTGTAAAATAAGTATAGCGTAAAATGTAAACAATAGAAGAGCAACTGGATTAAATATCGCAAAGCAGAGTGACAGCGTCAGTTGTTGACCATCTCAGCAGAGTAGAAATATATACTGTATATATATATATTTTTTTTACTTACATTTGTCTCCCTTTGTTGCTCCTTCAGAGGTTTCAAAAGAGTTTTTTCTTCTCTCTCTCTGTCAGCATCAGACCGAACAGCAGTCTTACTTTTAGCTTCGTTATTCTTTTCTACGTCAGTGTCTTGCTCACTCATTACAGTCTCTGTCTCTGAAAATAAAATAATCTATAAGACAACTCTACCTAACATACAACACTACATTTTTTTTGTTTAAACATCTAAAAGTAACCTGACAAGTGCTTTTAGTTTGTGACTTACTGTTTCTGCATGGTTTCAATTTCCACACAAGGACAACTCCAGATCCAATTAGTACAAAGATAACAATCACACTAAAAATGATCCAACCAGTACAACTAGACGGAGCCATGGAGAAATCCTCTGAAATGATAATACACAGGTATATTTGATTAGATGTCAGCCGTTAGTGGTCATATAATCAGTATATTAATCATATTCTACCTGGAACATGTATCTTTGTCTCCCTGATCTGGTTGATGCTGTTCTGTTGGACTCTACAGGTGAAGCTGTTGCTGTGTCTCTTCTCCACAGTCACTCTGCTGCTGACAGTATAGAGGTCATCAGGACCTCTGTCTGTCTCTGTAGGTCCAGCAGAGAGGAGGTTTCCCTCACCGTCCAGCCAGAACACCTCAGGTTCTGGATACCAGCCGGTAGAGTTACACTGTAGAACCACTCCACTGGTAGCTTTATTAATTTTACCAATCCCTGCTAAACTAACAATAGGCGGAGAGACAGCACCTGTTAATGAGAAACTGATCATGTTGCAAAATTTCCTTGGCGGGCAAACACATTTTGACATTTGTGACATTGATGCTCATCTCCGAATTGTCTGACTTACCGACAGTGAGTTGGATGAAAGAATCCTTCCATAATGAAGGCAGGAAGCATTTGTATTTTCCCGCATCAGAGATTTTCACTTTGAAGATTTTCATGGAGACGTTTCCATTAATCAGTTGATCCACAAACAGAGCTGTGCGGTAATTATACAGTGGATTCTGACTCTGATACACCAGCCGTCCATCTTGGTGAAGATGGATGTACTCAGGGTCTAAACCAGGTTTGGTCCACTCCACTGTCCTGGAACTGGCACTGATGGGAGGATCAAGGCGGCAGGTTAGAATTACATCATTGCCAGCCAAGGCAATGATTGGTTGAGATGAACATATCAAGTTGGCCCTTTAGGGAGTTGAAAAAAAAAACTGCTCAGTGACATATGACCATAAATGTTCAACTATATCAGTACTGCAGTCAAAGGTTAGGCAATTATTTCCTCCTGTAATATTGGCCAACAATATGTGATGTTTTCAAGGTTTTGTTCTGCAGTTAAGACTAAGTATAAAACCCATAGCTTAAAAAAACGTTTTGAATGACATGCCTGCCGGTGTGGGCTTTAGCTTCAGTCTCGGTAACTCCTGGAGCAACTCCATTCTCATATTGCCATAATGTGCACTGAGACATGTTTTAAGAACTGGGAACCTTTGTAAACTCTTAAGCATAGTTCAGTTGCTAGTAAAATAATAGACTTAAAGCTTGATCAAAAGGTTTGTATAGATATATTTTTGCTTCAGTATTTAGAAAAGTTATTAGAAAAAATATAAATGTTTCCCTTCAAATGTAGCTTTACATATGTATGTATATTATGATTGGATGTTCTGCTATGTGATTTCAATGGGTATACATGAGGCTGAAGTAATTAAGGTCTTCTTCGAAATCACATTCCTTTTAAACTCAGGGAGAAGGGCTAAGCTCTTCTCTTTTACAACTGAAACTACAGATTCTTTCTCATCTCCCAACCCCAATCCCTGAACCAGAGGTGGAGGGACACACCCTTCATTTACCTGTGATAGTTGGAAGGCAGAGGAGGATAATCAGGCAGACTCCAAAGAAGTTGCACGGATACATTTTCCCCTGTGAACAAACGTCAAACAAACAGGCTCATTGGACACAATGAAGTCAGTCTAAATTCATGTAAAAACTTCACACTTATATATATATTAGGGATGCACGATAAATTATCAGCTAAATGAATGAGAATTAACATTATTGGTTATCGGCAGACAATGAAATCATTGCCGATAAATAGATAACACAAAGCCAAAATGCGTCAGTTGACTTAACAAGTGCAGCATTCACACAAAGTGTGTGGTGGAATGCGCCTTTAAAGTTGGTTTGCCAGCCGCCAGTAAACACAGAGAAGAAAAACAACAATAATGCTGTTTTTACATTCATGATGTCGAGCTGCTGCACCTGTAAATAGCCACATCACTGGAGTCACCGTTGTTTTCAAGTGCAGAAGAGGACAACACGACTGTAATTCGCAATACGTGTCTTAATAGAGCTTTGAATAGTAAATCATCCATCTTCGCCCACAACACCGTAAACCTTTTTATCCTCAGGGGTGCATAAACTACAGGTTTAAAATACATAAAACGTTTGTGAGAAGCAGGTAATTATTGGCTGAAAAATCAATATCATGCATCCCTTTATATACACAGATAAATACATCTTTATTGGAGCCGGGGGTATTACTAAAGACACTGTTGATTGTATATACATTTGCATTACATTTTACTATTATTATTGTTTATTGTTATATTGAGCAGTCCTTCAGCTGCTGTGACACACAAATATCCCTGTTTGAAGGATTAATAAAGGAATTTCTGATTCTGATTCTGATGTTTTATGGTCATGGTAGGGCACTGGAAGCACACCATACAGTAAAGGTCAAGAAAACATTTTGACTTCATTCATGTTTTTAAAAAAAGAGTGACGTTAAACACAAGACTTATTCAGTATGCTTTGTTGTTCAAGTATTACAATGTAGCACTTTCACCTACATCGCAACAATGTAGCACTTCCTGGACTGAAAAAACGTATTGTTCAAAAATGAATTCGCCAAAACTGTCATTGTCATGACAATTATTTACAATTTATTTTTGTAAATAATGGACTCATTTACAGTAGAATCAATGTTGAAACAGGGAAATGCTTTCAGGCATGGCCACCTTGTCCTCCTCAGCTCCACCCTCTCGGCTTGAGCCTCGCTGTCATCCAGCAGTGCAATGATCACTTTAATGACCCGTGCATTCATTAACTCAAATAATAAGCACAACAGGACGATTCAGTTCGAAAGCTGTTCATGCCCTGCTAACATTGAATAACTAGAAATTAAATATAATTTATTATGCACCTGCTTTGTCAATGTTTGACAAATGAGAAGTTTTAAACATCTCTTGAGTACTCCAATTGACAATTTGTAATTACTGTTCCCCTGGATTTATGAACTCATTCAGACAAAGAAGATATGCCCCCCCCCCGCCCTCTTTTATAGGTGACCTGCAATTCCTTCAGCGAGAACACATCTCCTCTGCTGTTTGTAAGACTCAGCTCATGCAAACTGATCAATGTGCCCATTTAACAAACTAATATTTGAGTGTTATGTTACAGTATTTTTCACTGGGAGAGATTAAACATTTAAATTATTCAAAGATTGTACTCGGGATGATTGATGTGATCTTTTAAAAAAGTTACACTTGAACAGACATCAGAGTAAGAAGAATGACCTCAAATGACATTAAACAGTCTTGGGAAAAAATGTGGGTTGTTTTGCCCCCTGCTAACATAATGTACATGGGGCGGGGTTAGTGAGCTATACTGCAGGCAGCCACCAGGGGGCAGTCAAGATGTTTGGAATCACTTTTGGGAGCTGTCATGTCATCCATCCATCCCTCCACACTGTAGAGCATCGTTAATTATTGGGCATCCCAGGTACCACCGTAATTCAAACTAAAAAGATTTCTATTTGGGATTCAAAGATTTCATATAAAGCTGACCTGAAACCTCTCATGACTATTTTCATTTTCTGTACTGGTCGGCCAGGTGTCATTCTTCTGTATTAGCTATTCGGTGACGAGCGCTGCATCTTATCAACTTGCTGGATTGGTGGGACACCAGTGACAGATTGAAACAGGGTTGCCAGGTCCACCGATTTACCTTTTTGTCCCCATTTTTCTACTCTGCAGCATCCGAAATTCATTTTAATTATAAATAAATCGCCCGGGTATTATTAATATATGATAATCAAGGTACAGCAGGACAATTGTCAGTTATTGTTTGTTGTAGGCCACAATTGCTTTTCCATGATGAATGAATTCCACCTTAAACTTGTGAGTTAAAATGCAGTCAGGTTCATTGTCACTTTAAGGAGTGATTTTAAAATGTTACTACTGATGATGATCAGAAACAGGCTGTGCACTTCATTCACTAAGATCAACACTCTGTCTGTTACTTCTCAACAGAACCTCAACGGGCTCCAGCAATTTCTCCATGTCAAGTTTCTGTTTCTCCAACATTTTCTTGGTCTCATCCAGTTTCCACTGAGCCTGTAAGAGGTGTTCCTTTTCTTTTAATAATTCCTCCTGTAAGTCAAGCTTCTTTACTCTCTCTGTTATTTCCCTCTCCACTGACTGAAGCTTCTGCTTATTCTCTTCCCTCTCTCTCTCATTTTCCTCAAGTTGTTCCACAAGTCTGTGTCTCTGTTTCTCCTTCTCTTCCCTCTGTTTCTCCAGTCCTTCCCTCTGTTTCTCCAGTTCGTCCCTCTGTTCCTCCCATTCTTCCCTCTCTTTCTCATTCTTCTTAAGTTGTTCTACAAGTATGCGTCTCTGTTTCTCCTGTTCTTCCCTCTGATCCAGCAGTGCAGTATTGGCTTCGTCCCTTTCTGTCTTCAGGTCTTGTGCCTCATCACCTTTTGTTAATAAAAGACATGACAATGAAGAACACAGAAACACAACAAAAAGGTGTTATTAGACAGCAAACAAATTCTACATTCCCTTCTCCAATAAAATGTGTGTGACATTTCAGATGCTGTATGCTTTGAATGAACTGTGAAAGTAAAGAGCATGATGTAGTGTTCATTTCCTTTTCCCCTACACACAGCATGAAACTAGATCATATGTTATTAAATGTTATCAATGGTTACACTGTGTTGGTGCTTTGCACTAAAACATGCTATTAATGTAACATCAACAAGCTGTAGCTTACGTTTCCGTTTCCACACAACGATGCAGGATACAAAACCACCAAGAATAGGGACAGCCAATAGTGATGGGAACGGCAGTTCTTTTTACTGTACTGAATCTCTAGAATCAGTTCATTAAAATGATTCGTTCAAAAGATTCTTTCACCGAATCGTTCAGTGCTCTCCAACTCCCTGAACTGATAAACAGCCAAATGATCTGTCATTCAGTTCGTGATTGAGCCCTGAGGTTCACGTTCACTTACTGAGGGACGGTGCGTTCACGGACTATAGTACACAATCATTCGCAGGAGACGGTATACAGTGGTATACATGCACTAAAACTATTACATGATGAAAGTGTCCTCTGTGCATAGTAAAATCACTTAACAAGATGCTACACGGATATTAGCAACACAGCGCTAATTTTAGCAGTACTACTGAACGAGAATCACCTCCTCTGCCCTGAGTGAGTGAGTGACTGACACAGCGCCACTCTCA
>CAEMYA010001090.1:61184-76871 GCA_903131615.1 Diplodus sargus
TTTGACTGACTTAAATGGTGTCAATAAAAAGTTGATCACAAAAAAAAAAAGATGTCTTAGTCAGTGCTTCAACTACCCATACAAGCCTCAGTCCTGTGTGGTCATCTTATTATAGACTGACTATGGAGCAGACAATTCAGAAACAAAAACAGCAGTCATACATTGGAAAAAAAGTGTTTTTATATAGAAAATGTTTTAACAAAGTCTTTTTTCAGGAATATCACAAAGCCACTTGTTTTGACTTTGTAAATGTTTACTGTCAAACACAGGATGTGCCCTTCGTCCACTAAGATCACCGTCAGGGATCTGCGTTGCCTCAAGGACAAGGTGATCAGATTTTTTTGCTCTTGCTCCTCCTCGAATCCTGAAGGCATCTTTAAAAAAAGAAACAAACAAACAAAAAAACTCCAAAATGCATCATAAAAAAAACTTTTTTGTACTTTTTCAAGATTTTACCTTTACAGTGTATATATAAATTCATTTTGACATCTACACTTTCCTCAGCGTTTTTCTTCCTGTAATGCACTGTAGGTTTTTTTTATTTTTAAAACTTCATTACTTTAAAAATAACAGAGAAAAAAAAAGATGGTCCGTGGTAAATTGAGATTTATGTTTATAGAATCCAACAGTAATAAATTCTTCTGAAAAAAACTCCCATGACACTTTGTTAAATTAGATTTTGTTTAGATTTTTAACATGTCTGCAACAGTCATATAACAAACTGTGACATTACAAGCACATGATAATCACATCACAGAGCAGTGGACCTATATATCTGACACAGATATGTTGAAAGATATTCTAAATCTCATCATAAATCTTGTACATGTTTTGAAATACTGCCTGCACACGATTAATTCAATCTAGTGGTTCTTATTACACCATCATACATGTTGTTCTTGCTGTCAGTTAGCTGCACCTAGTGATTCTGAATCTTCATTTAACACTGTACCCTGTTTTATAAAGTGTTAAATCACACTTCATGTGTTTGTTCGGTTTTTTTTGTTTGTTTTGTTTGGTCAACAGTCTCAGCAAGCATGAATTCATTCAGCTGTATTTTGGCATTAATCAGGACACCAATTAAATGTTTGATGCTATATTTTTTTATTGGTCTTTTTGTGACTATTTGCTCTGATTGCGTTGACAGCTGCATCTGTTTGTCTAATATAAAGAGATTCAAACGTCACTTTCTGATAATTCTCAACAGATCCTCAACGGCCTCCAGCAATTTCTCCCTGTCAAGTATCTTTTTCTCCAACATTTTCTTGGTCTCATCCAGTTTCCACTGAGCCTGTAATAGATTTTCCTTTTCTTTTAATAATTCCTCCGGTCTGTCAAACATCTTTTCTCTCTCTGTTATTTTCCTCTCCTCTGACTGAAGCTTCTGCTTATTCTCTTTCCTCTCTCTCTCATTTTCATCAAGTTGTTCCCCAAGTCTGCATCTCTGTTTCTCCTGTTCTTTCTTCTGTTTCTCCTGAATGTCTTTCAGTTTCTCCAGTTCTTTCCTCTTTTTCTCCAGTTCTTTCATCTGTTTCTCCAGTTCTTCCTTCTGTTCTTCCCTATGTTTCTCCAGTTCTTCCTTCTGTTCTTCCCTATGTTTCTCCAGTTCTTCCTTCTGTTCTTCCTTCTGTTTCTCCAGTTCTTTCTGCTGTTCTTCCCTCTTTTTCTCCTGTTCTTCCCTCTGTTCTTTCATAACTACATAAAATGATATTAATATTATCAAGCTTAAAATTGGGTTGGTGCTTTACACTGAAACATGCTTTAAATGTAACCAGCAATACATTTCAAAATGAGACAAAAGCTATTTAATAATGAAATATCACTTTCAACAATGTTTCCATGCTATTAAATGATGAAACCTGTGTTAGTATTCATTGTTTGTTACTATAAATGAATCATGCTGAACATCACTGAAAATGACAGTAGTGGGACTCAAGTTTCCATTTCCAAACAGCAATAAAGCTAAAAGCCAATTCAGCCAAGACGACAATCGACCACATGTGTTGAGACAGTGTGGAAATGGATTGAACCAAATCAGCTGAAATGAAAATTCAGCAGTAACACCTTTTCAATGATAAACAGTGTCATCTGTTACGGAGCAAAATGCTATGATTTTTAGGCCGTTGTTATAAAATTACACTTTCTGGAAACCACAATACAAAATGATGCTATAGATGGAACTTCACAACTGCCAAAATCATCCTTGTTTTCTATAAATCTAAGAAGTCTACCTAAAAATCACAGATAACATGTATTAATACAGGAGGTAACTAAATAACAACAGAAAACATTACTGTAAAACAAAGTGTTTGAGTTACCTCCACACGTGTGTATTAATAGAAGGAAGAATACGGTGTCAAGGTTGGGGACAGTGAAAGCAGGTTTAAAAAACAGTCTGTCCTTCTGGTTCTGCATTGTGGAATTATGTAAAATGAAAGAAAAACACAAAACAAGCTGTTTATAGAGACAAAGAGGTAGAAAAAATGTTTGATGAAACTGATATCTCCATTGGCTTTATCAATGTCTTTGTGTTTAGTCGCTGTCTATTATCTTTCTCTGTCTGGTCCAGTTTTCACAGTTGAACATTACGTTTTGCGGCACAGATCCTCAGTGAGATTCAAGCCTCCATGTTTATTCAAAGATAAAGTCACTTGACCAGTTTTCTTTCTTTATGCAGCTTTTTATCCGAAAAGAGTTACATTCATATGCAACTGTCTGTCATCCTGAAATGAACTGCTGTTTGTTTTCAACACATAATAAACACGTTTATATTGAAAATCTACAAAATGTTCATTGCAAAGTTATACTGTCTTTGTTTCTGCCTAGTCTGTGCAACATTCAGTCTTACCTTTTGAAATTGTGGTTGGAGTTGAACTGTCAAGTTCTCATTGTCCTTCATCTGTTCTGTCAAAGTAGTCAGAGCTTTTTCTGATTCTTTCTCTTTGTCCTGTGACTTGATCGTGTCCTGGTCCATTTTCTCATCTTTTCGGAATCACAAAAGCACAGCAGCATTATTAGTAAAACTAAAAAACGTTCGCCTTTATTTCCAATATAAAAAAACAGAACAATACAAGTTTTCTTTCTACGAACAGTTCTGTAAGCCTACATTTCTGTCATGAATGCCATCGTATTAGCATGATCATCAAGAGCTGCTACTTACATGTCAACTTGAGAAAGATGAAGATGAGAGCCAGCAGGAAGAAATAACGCATGACGATGATAGAGGAGGTAGGACTGGATGACACGAAATCAGCAAACAGCACAGCTTTCAAAAGTCACTCAATATGGCACTTTTATGCTGAAATTCAGGCATGACAAGGTTTTTTGTAGCAGTGCTGCATGTTGTACAACTTCAGTAAAATAAGCAGTTTAATATAAGTGAATTATTGAAAAGCGTACGTACCTGCAGTTTGTGTCAAAGTTTCCTCCTGTCAGAGAAGCATGCAGTAACCTGCTGATCAATGTCCTCCAATAAGAGAAGTCGTACTCTGATCCTGTTCAGCTGTTATCACTAAGGTGTGTTCACTGTCTGATTATCCCACCTGCCTGCTGTGGCTTTGACATAATGTATGTGAGACTTTTAACAAAACAAACTATTGATCCCGCATTACTCTAGATGTATCTCCTCTATATTGACCCTGTCACTTTAAGGGATCTGTGTCATCTCGAGGTCAAAGTTGTTCTTGTCGGAAACTTGAAAGGCATCTCAAAAAGAAAAAGAAAAACCTCTGAAATGCATCTTAAAACATCTTTTTGATTAGATGGCTTCATTTTGATTCCAAAGTTATTGGAGTTCAGCTTGGCTTGTATGTGTTTTCCACCAGCTGCATGGTAGGTGATGTTGCAGACACAGCTCAGCAGAGCAACCACATACTGTTCAACCTTCAGCCCTGAGGTAGAGGGTGTCAGTCCATATGCAGCAGAGGATCCAGGTTCTGCAAAAGCTTCTTAACCATTGTGGTACAATCTTTTTTTTTTTTCTTTTTTTTTGCAACCCCCGGAACCTCAAAACAGTGTGTGTGTGGTAGAGTGTGAAACCATCAGGACTGTATTTACCGTTCCTCATGTACTCGTGCAAATACACAGAATGAGGACCCACAGTACAGTTAACTGCTGTGTGATGTTTTAAAACTGAAATGAATGCGGTGTGAGTTCTTGCCGTTATCAATGCTCCTGTGAGCGGACACCAAGGGGAGAATCAGCGAGCTGTGACGGTTGGAAACTTAATATAAATGCGTCTCTGCGCTCGGTGTGTCTGCTTCAGTTCAAACTGCTGCAACCACACCATGTTGGTTGCTGACCACACTGAGTGTATTCAAGAGCTGCAGCGGTTAAGTTCTCATAAACAGCATCTTCAAACATATGAACAGATAGAACGATGTGGTTCAACTGTCACGCTCCGATAAACCACTGGTACTCAAAAGTGCACATGTTGACGTGACCAAGCCAAAGACCCACAGATAAAGACTGAACTGAAGATGAACCACACGACCTTCTCAGAGGCTGTAAACAGCTTTAATGCTGTATGTTGTTAATGCAGGTCAACTGCCATTAAGTCTTTTTTCATCCACCTGTTTTTATTTTTGATTTTCGCATCACCAGAACTTCAAAGAAGTCACAAAATGATTTTACACCTGACTGATGTAGAGAAAATAGGAGACTATCCCCAAATTAATACAATTCATACATTTTTTTCCACATAATTTGTCTTTTTCATCTAATTTTTGAATTTTTAAAGATATTAGTAGTGGCTAATGAAACAAACTTAGATTTGGAATGATCATATCTCTTAAATAGAATAGAATAGAATAGAATCACTTTATTGATCCCAGACTGTAGTGAGCTCTGTTTAAGCTTTTTGAACAATGTGCTGCAGTGACATATTCTCAAACTGCAACAAAATACGCAAAAATGTGATGTTCTCTTTCTTGCATCATCACTCTGACTTCCCTTGATCAACATAAAATGACCTTAAATTCACTTTATGATTGAAAATACGATGGCAAGAAAATCCAACTTCAAATATTTTTACAGATTTAATCATATATATAAAAAATACAAAAATATTAAGCTACCATGAAATCATCAGCTAAAAATTAGAAAGGGAGATAACTTTACATAGACAATCTCCTCTGTGCTTCAGTCAGGTGTCAGATGCCTGTAACACACAGCAAATACAAAACTAAGATTTTATCTTAAAGGGAAAATGAAAAAAGCTTCAGAGTTTAACTCATCAGGTCAATCTACAGTAACGTAAAACTGTAATGACAATTGTATCATTATTTTCAGCTGTGGATTTTCATTTTGGTTTTAACCTCCAAAGAACGTATTTAGTACATTTCACTAACTCCATTGAACATATATATTGAAGTATTAACATTGTGGCTGTAACTCAGTGCAGGTACATAAACTGTAATATCAGAGGAAAGAAGCTCAGTCTTACCGATAGTAGACTAAAGAATAGACACTCTTGTCTGGTACACTTGGCCTGGTTCCATCTCTGGACACGTCTGGCTCTGTTTGGGGAAAAAGTCAAATTAATTCCACACATAGTATTTAATGGTGTTGCTCAGGTTCAGAGGTACAAAAGATGAAATGTTAGAGAGAAAAACAAACGCTGCTGAAGTGTCATACCATAACAGCTGTAGATAACTTCGGACTGTTTGGTCAAACCTACGGAAGAGAATACGGACAGAGGTGAAGAAAAAAAATTGAGGACGAGGGTTTTTTTTTCATTTTTCAAAAAATCAATGTTGTGAATAAAGTAAATTCTTCTGGTCCATCAACTGCAGTTAGGGAAGCGACTGACAGCTATGCACAGTCCTCATGCTGATGACTAAACTGTGAGTTTAGTCAGAGGTCTGAAAATATTTAATTAGGTCTGATGGATATAAAATGTAACACATTGCAAGAATGTGTATATTTACTATTTACATGGAGTTTTTCACTGGATATTACTGAAGACAAAACTTGTTGCTCCAAAGACTTGCTTTCGCTGAAGTTGATAGAATTTTACCCAATATCTTTAAAGGTTTACTAAATGAGTTATTGGAGTGCAAACTTTTGGTAAAAGTCTGAGGATAACCAATGTCAGTATTCAAGGTGCATTGAGAAAACAAATCAGTACAATGTAAATGTAATATCTAGAAGTCAAGATGACATTACCTGTGTCTTTCCAACTGAGAAGAAATCCCATCACCAACAGCAACGGAGCCACGAGTACAACAGTCCACAGCAGAGAGAAGAAATTAACGGGCTGACTGAAGGGAGGACGAGTGTCTGCATAGGAAATCACACATTAAACATGTTTTCATCATCTTGAACCTGGAAACAACCAAAATAAATTTGGACATTGTATGTATCTATATATCTATCAACGAATATGAGCTGACACTCGGCTCACATAGATGTAATCTGAATTGAATATTACTGGAATAATATTGTGGCACTTTTGAAACGTCAGTGTGGCTGAAACAAAACAAATCACCTTCAGTTCTTTGGAGAACAGTCAGCCGGCTCTCTGGTGATTCTCCGGCTCCAGGGATTTTGCACCTGTAGAGTCCTTCATCAGATGTGGAAACATTTTGGATGGTCGTTGCCGCACCTTTATACTGGGTACCAAGATGGAAACCGTCTTTGTAGAAATCTGCAATGTGTTCTGACTTGGATTTCTCCTTCAAACAGTGAAGAACCACATCATGTCCCTGCACCACAGGACGGGCTGGTACGTCCAGGATCACAGAACCATCTGAACAATGTGATAAAAGTGTGTTTTGTTTTAACCATTATTTTTATATATGAAACATCATCCGAGTACTATTCCAATTAAAAGCTTTAATAAAAGAGTTTAATTACATCGCCAGATTAGGAATTAAATGATCTATTTCTGTACAATGCATATATTTTGGTAGGCTGTGTAATTTCATGGCTGCGTTCTACTGGAGTCAAATATAAAAGACATCACACTCTGAAACTATGTTTCATCACACAACGTAGACACTTAAAAATGCTTACCTAAGAAAGTTTGAAGGAAAGAACTAAATGTAGTAAAATGAAGTATGTCTTCCATATCAAAATGTTCGAAATGCTAAGTTGAGCTAACTGTGTCACTGCCTCAAATTAAGTCAGACTCTCTTGATTTACTTTTTGCTAAACATACCAGTGACAGTGATGTTGACAGCACGACTCTTTCTTCCTTCTGCATCTTCACACCAGTACGCTCCACTATGACGTTTAAAGGAAGGATAAATGCTGCAGGACGAGGCTGATGAGTTCCACGTGTCAGAAACTGCTGGAGTTATTGGAGTTTGAAGATTTTTCATCACTCTCCATTCAGTCAAACCAGTGAACTCCTCACAATTTACAGTGAAAGTCTCATATTCAAAAAATTGCAGTCTGTTTGGAGAAACACTGGGAAAAGCTGCATCTGAGACAAAAACACAGAAATACAACAATCAGGTGAAGATATGTTGTCATATTTTCAAAAGACGAGTCAAAATGAGTTAAAAGTATCAAAACACATTATGGTATAAAACAAACTCACATACCAGGAGCTGAGACACTCAGGAATATCACACAAACTGTTCACAATTTTTAGACTGGCAGCTAATTAATAAAGTCCAACTTACCAGCTTTCAGAGCGAAGCAGCTGTGGTACAGCTGTACAACGAGCAGGACCGACACATCCGTCACTGAGCAACACATGAAGAGAGCGTTTAGTGTGAATATTCTCTGGTGAAAAACTAGAAGACATTTGTTTTTGTCTTGGGATATCTACACTAGTGGCTAATTTGTGGAAGCCAATGAGGAGCCAAATAAAACTAACAATAAATGAAGTGTGTGCAGACGTCAACAACTATTGACGGACAAAAGTACTCACAAAGCCTGATGCAGAGAGCTGGAACGTCCATGATGTTCTGCCGCTGACTGTCACAGGGTCAGACTGACACACAACTAAGACTTAATGCAGGTCGGACCCTCCTCTTCCTGTCTGCACTATTTCTGGTGTTGACACACAAGATGGTTTGAACTGCGTGTTTAGAAATATCTACGAGAGGCACAACGGCAATGACTCCCTAGAGTCAAAACTGAACACTGAGAAGCAACGTAAATATATTATGCAGCACAAATCTGGAACAAACTCCCAGAAAAAATTTAACTTATTTTCCAATGTTAACTTGTTTTAATGTTTTGGTACTTGATGTCTTTCCACCTGTTTTTAATGTATTTTAATGTCATTCTATGGACCTGCAAAGCACTTTGAGTTGCTTGTGTCTAATTTGTGCTACACTGTATCCAAAAATATGATTACAAAGCAAATTCCTACTGAAACTATGTCTCTCATAGAGATTCTGTTCGATGAGATCACATCAGGAAACCTACCACCCGCACCAGTGCCACTCACTGGCCATTTGTGGTATGTCTGGTTGAACATACGAAATCCTCTGAGGGGTAACGCTAATAACTATTATTATCATTGATATAGTTATTTCAAAATGTTTAACATGCTGGTGCAAGCCTAAACATATTTACCTATCAGTTATTAAGTACAGTTTAAAGGTAAGAGTCAGTCTAATGTCATGTAGTACTATGTACTATTAATGTTAGACGTGTTTGCATTTAGACGAAAAAAGATGACCTGATAATAAAATCACAGATCACATTATTGTGTTACCATGTAGAGATTTTCTTCTCCCTCTAACTGTGATTTTATATAGAAAACAGAGTCAGTCAGCTTCTCCTCTGTTTGTTCTTTAGATTAATTCCTCACAGTTTCTCCTTCCTGACATGACAGTTAATGTGCAGCAGGGGGCAGAGTTGGACTTCACATGAACGTTCACTACATCTGCAGTGTGTGAATGAGATGGAGGACAGAAGGAAGGCAGAGAAGGAGAGAATAAGGAAACGAGTTTTTTTAATCGTACATGACAGATTCATTTAGTTAAAAAAAACATTTTCAGACTCATTTCATTAAAGGAGCATTCTGTAGTTTTGGGGAAGAAATGTTCATCAGAATAGAACGATCTTAATTGATGCAAACTAAATAATAAATAACGAATAACCTGAATAAACAAACTGACTTAAAAGAACAGCTCAATTTATATTGTTGTACTGTGTTTATAAGTGGCGGACCCTGTTACTTTTCTAGCTTCAAACAGTGTTCTGGGACCTTATTTTCCTCTGAGAACAGCTTGTTTAGTCACTAATGGGAAAAAAAGCTTGTATAATTACCTCATTAATATTACAAACGTTTCAATCTTTTTCTCCAAAACTACAGAATGCACCTTTAAAGGCTAAAGAGAAGGTCCAGCTCATGTTTTGGTTGTTCACAACAGATGAAGCTACAAGTGAACTGAAGACAACAATGATAAAAGATGATATACTCGATTAGCTGTGTTCACATGGACCTTAATATTCCACTAATAATCAGAATAAATGGTCAATAAAAAAAAAAAAAAAGAGTTTGATAAGAGTCTGATCTGATCCAGCTTCATCTGAATTAATTCATTAAGATGGAGCAGTACGGTAAACATTAGATGTTTTGATCAATAGGAAATATTAACCATGTAAATGCTTGTTCCAATCCCCTGGCTGGAATCAATATATTCTTTCTGCATGCTTGTTTCACGAGGACGTGAGATCAGAGATGATGTTGTTTTCCAGGAGGAACAGAAACAAAAGTGGTCTGTGGCTGATGCATCTTACTTCTTGGAGGTCTAAAACGACTTAAAGATTCACCTCGATGGTCTACAGTTGTTCAATCAAGTGTTTGAAATGATGAAGGAAGCCTGAATCCACTGAACAGCTGACCAAATCAGAAACCGCTGGAGAAGTTTGAAGGCAGCAAACTAACAGTTTCAGACTAATAGTTAAAACAGCAGAAGTGTTTCTGACCCCGACAGACTCATGGTTGATCTGATGGGAAAGCGAACATGACTTGCTGCAGTGTAGCTGTGAGGTTTGAGGATAACTCGTCTGTTCCTACTAAAGAGGACAGCAGCATTACTGGTAAGTTCGGTCTTGAAACCTGACGCTAAAGTCACAACATGAGCTAAGTTGAGCTCAATAAATATGAAAGTGGAAAGTGTTTTGACAGACGACAAAAATGAATGAAGGAACTGAATATTCTCAAAAATGAATTCCTCTTCTGTTATATTTTATAGCAGATTATCGCCTCACAGCGGCAGATTCAAACTGCATCTAGAATTTATGTGAGCAGTTAAGTTTGAAACACTAATCAGAATGAAGAAATATTGTCCATGTAAACGCAGCTAATGGCTGATTTGAATTGATCTTATTTATAGAGCCCAATATTATAATCTCACTGCCTCAACCGGCCTTACATTCTGTACAGTGAACAACATCCTTGGTCCTTCCACCCATCTGAGTGAGGAAAAACTTGCCATGTTGAGAAGAAAAATAAATCCTTTTAATAGGGAAAATACCAGTATGGACAGACATGTATCAGATGTCGTGTGTACAGAACAGAACAACAAAATCACAGCTCCCATATTTCATTGACAAGAATATCTGATGCCAAATGGTGTCCAAGCCACATGAGGTCCTACTGCTGTGGTGACCTAGAAAAGAACAGGGCACACAAGATAATCAGCCAAATATTATAAATATATTATATATTGTTTTTATAGATATAAGAAGATTGTAAAACAGAAGTGAGTAATGATCCATGAAGGGGGCATTTAGGTATGACGATCCAGTTCTGGCATGTATTTGAGGCACTGACAGCCAGACAGTTTATCTGGACTCTCCATGTGAGCTGCTGCCTCCTGCTGGACTGTCAGAGACATGCAGGTTGTGTTGTGTCTCAGCTGTTGTTAACACGTCAGTATTTCTGTCTGTCTCCTCTTTGCTCTCTGACTGATCTGACTGCTGATGAAATTCATCCATTCGTCTGTTTGGGTCTTCAGGTTGTTCGCACATTTCCCGAGCCTGCTTTTCTACTATTTTCATCCTTTCTGTCATTCTTGAAAAAACATCCTCTGTTGTCTGTATTCTTCTAATGATCATCTGTAATGATTTCTCATATTCGTTCTTATTTTTTTCTTGTCTCTGTGTGTTCTCTAACAGGCTATTTTTAATCATGGGGATAAACGCTGACTGAAGTTTCTTCTCGTTCTCTGTCCTCTCTGTTTCCATCCTCTGTATATAAGACATCAGTTTGTTTTTGTGGTGCTCGTGTTCATTCTTCCTTTCTGTCAACACTGAAATCACATACATCATGTCCGATTTTTCTACCACTTTCTCCTTTAACTTTCCATCATCCAGATCCTCCGCGTTCTTCTGTCCACTGATGAGCAGCTCTGTTTCTTCTGTTCCTTCTTCAGGTCCTTTGTTGTAGCGCTTCTTGTTTTCTGCACACCAACAGAGAAAAGACACTGTTGAACTGAAGCTTTAAACGACGAGACTTTACAGCAGTCAATAATGTACAACAGTGTTTGGTATTAAGGACAAATTTAATCAGATGTGTAACGTACAACTTTTGTTTCGTCTCAGTTTCCAAACAACAAAGACAACTGCAGAAAGAACCAGGATGCAGACAACAACAAACAATGCGATATGAAGTCCTACAGCAGAAGAAGAAGATGGCTCCATGAATACATCCTCTGAAATGTGAAACAAACGAAGAACATTACATTTTCCAGCAGATACAAATAGAAAAAGTGAGAAATTCACAAAGCAAACCATTTCCTACCTGGAACATGTATCTGTGTCTCTCTGGTCTGGTTGATGTGGTTCTGTTGGACTCTACAGGTGAAGCTGTTGCTGTGTCTCTTCTCCACAGTCACTCTGCTGCTGACAGTATAGAGGTCATCAGGACCTCTGACTGTCTCTGTAGGTCCAGCAGAGAGGAGGTTTCCCTCACCGTCCAGCCAGAACACCTCAGGTTCTGGATACCAGCCTGTAGACTCACACTTTAGAGCCAGTCCACTACTGACTCCATCTTTTCCAGTCCTCTCTAAGCTGATGACAATGGATGAGACAGCACCTAATGAGAAAGAGGCGGAACATAAAACTATTTGACCTACCATACGAAACCCCACATTGAGGTTTTGTGTGTTTGTCCTTGTCAGAATGAATTTACATATATAGCTCTCCAGTTGAAATGCACACAGAAATTCAGATTATTTGCATTTAAAAAGTTTACAGCCTTAACAATCTGTGTAGTCTGTATCAAATTACAGCATATGTACTCACCGACAACAAGCTCAACTGTAGATTCTCTGTCCATCGTGGGAATGAAGCATCTGTATTTGCCGCCATCAGAGAGTCTCACTTTGGACAGTTTCAGTGAAATGTCTCCACACCTCAGCTTGTTGACGGACACTGATGTTCTTCCGTTGTAGGACGGATGTTTTTTATTATCCAGTTCCACTCCGTCACGCCACACATGCACAAACCTGGGGTTGAGATCGGGCCTCGTCCACTCTACGGTCATGACTGAGGCATCCACAGCAGGTTCTGTCTGACATGGTAAAATGACGTCATCACCAGCTGTTACTACTATTGGCTGAGGTGGACCAACCACCTGGGACTGACCTGAGGAAACAACAGTATGGGTTTTACTTCTTGTTGTAGGAAACTCTGTCACAACGAACCAAAACGTGCACTAAAGTGCCCTCTTGTTGGCAAAACACACTACACTACCCCCTTGGCTGGTTAAAATACGATAAAGTGCCCTCTTGGGTGGCAAAAATGTGTGCTAAAGTGCCCTCTTGGGACCCAAAACACACATTAAAGTGCCCTCTTGGGACCCAAAACACACTAAAGTGCCCTCTTGAGAGCAAAAACATACTTTAAAATGCCCTCTTGAGAGCCAAAATGCATGCTAAAGTGTCCTCTTGGGAGCCAAAACACACTAAACTGCCCTCGTGGCTGGCTAATACATGATAAACTGCCCTCTTGGAAGTCAAAACATGTACTAAAGTGCCCTCTACAGTGGGAGAACCCACTGTTTGTGCCCCCCCTTTTTTTTCCTTTTCTTTAAAAAGTCTATGCACGCCACTTCTGCAAAGAGAGCATATTCACATAATAGTCCTTTAATAAATATATTGTGTGGTGCAGGTTACCTGCACAGGGCTGTGTTAGATGAAGGAAGACAACAGTGTGGAAAACCACAGAGCTGAAGGAACTCAGCAGAGGTTTAAAGGAGAGTCCTTCCTTCAGGCGAGGCATCGTGGAGAACTGAAAACTGTAGTAAATCAAAGGTTAAAGGAAAGTGAAGTATTGTTGTCAAGGAAAATTGTAGCAGATACTGACATCTCCAAATGTGGTGTATCAACCAAAAATGTATCTCGATCATTCAGTGGGTTATGTTTAGCACATTCGCCAGAAGATGGTTGCTTTTTACAATTCTGCAAATGACTTATATGTTCAAATTTGTTCATGTTAATTACATATGTTGATGATACAGGCCATATCACGTTCACATTAAATGTTTATCTGTTTATAAGCAAGACAGTTGCCAATCCCAAGTTCTTTGTTTTCTTTTAATGATTTTGTTCATCAGTCTGCTTGTCTGTTTGTTTTGTTTATATTGTGTTCTCTAGGAATGACATAGATTGGTACATGTAAGCAGCAAAATAAAAACCTGTTGCTTTAACTTGACAGAAAAGAGGAAACTCTCCGGAGAAAACAGAAATAAACTTCAAGTTTTTAAATAATTATTTCTGAAGTTAAGTTCAGGTTTGAACCTGGAGTGTGTGTATGACTTTTTGGACGTGTAGAAAAACACAGAACATTAATAAAAATCAGATTCTGACGAGTCCTGTCAGCCTGTTGGCAGGAGTAAAGCTGCTGTGCCGTGTGACTTAATGTCCACAGGGGAAGCACTCATGGTTTCTGCTGCTGGAGGATCTCTGCAGGTGTTATTGTACCCAAATACATCACATTTAATGACATTATCACTATTATTTTTTTTTTCTAATTTAATGTGATACTGATGAATTGTCTCAAAGTTAGATTATTTAGGAGCATAATGCATGAACTTCAGAGACCACAAAACAATTCACCAAACAGAGAAATTAGAAAGACATAACCATAACCATTTACACCATCTATATTCCAAAAGAAAAATCATTTTAAAACTATAGATATTGAAATTAGGGAGCAGAGAACCGAAGCAAAAAAACCTGATCATAATCTTAAGTCAAAAGTTAGTTTTGAATAGATTTGAGAGCGCATTGTAATGGTTAAACCACATACACCATATACTTCCCCTTTCCATATGTACCATAGCCACCAGCTGTTCTTATGTTTCACACGTTTATGTGGAACATATACATGTCACAAAGATTCCCTCTGGATTTAATGTAATTAATCATTCCTGGAAAATGTCATTTAAAAGCCAACACAGTCACATACCTGTCTCATAGCTTGAAGTGTCACATCATCTCAGAGAGTAAAAGCAAACTGAGCAAAGTCATCACACCTCCTGTTCCTTATCAGGTGACCCACAGGCAGCCTGTTGCGTGTTACTCTCTGACGCCTGTCATGTTTATTCAGTGCTAATATTACATGTACATAATTACATTTTGTTTTCAGTTTTTGAGCCCTAATAGGACTTTGTATCATCCTGTATACAGTATTAACCCTTCACTCTACAACTAAGTCTCAAAGATTAATTTGAATGGTTGGATGAGCCATAATACAACTGTCAGAACAAATATTTGTCCTGTCGTTAATAACAGCACATGTCCTGTTGTCCAGGATGTGGTTCACAGCTGTGCCCTGTGTGCCAACCCTGCTGCAGTAGTTACAGTGTGTGTTGTGTATAAAGCAGAAGGTGTCTGAGTACAGAGAGACAGAGAAAAAGGAGGACAGGCGAAATGATCTATAATACAAACTTATATGCTCCTCAATACAAATTATCCCGTTACTGCACAACCAGAAATGGACAGAAACAAAAACCAAAACCCTAAAGAAACACAAACAGTGACCCTGCAGAGTGCTGCAGGAACGAGGCCAAAAACTTGCAAAGGAGTCAGTGGGGTTTTTGGTAAAATGCCTGAAATAAGGTTTGGATTAAAGCATCAATACATCAGTGAATACCCCACTTGTGATTTGAAACTGTGCAAAATCTCACAGTCCAACTTGTAGATTTATTGATTTATAGTAAAGTGTGTACAGTGTCGTGAATAAGGAGGCAGTGGAGTCATGTGACCATGGTGTTTGTAGACTTTTACTTATTTTCTGCAATAATACACAATTCAACAGGGAAACTCACACAGTGAACCAGGGTGACATTCACTAAGATATTACATCAATTTGATGCTATCTGTGATGGAGGTGGATTTCCACATGGTATGTAGATGTAATACCATTCTTTGATTATTGTCGTTGGAAGAATGTAATATATGTATGTATGCGTCTCAGTTGGGTGAGGATGAGCGTTGAGCTGCAGGAGGAGGTGTGGAGGTGGCTGATGACAGCAGGACCAGGTGAGCTGATGTCACAGCTGGCGCTTGTTGGCTCATCACACTCTCCTCTTTAATCAAATGGCTGCAGCACAGCGGGACAAACAACCACAGAACCATGAAGACATGTATTGTTTGTGAGCTGAGCTGTGACAATTGACACGACCGAGTTCACAAGGAACAGAGACACTCAGGCCCCGTCCAGACGGGCGAAAACGATCTTTTTTTTCTCCGTCTTCCTCGTCATCGTTTT
>CAEMYA010001091.1:6537-28710 GCA_903131615.1 Diplodus sargus
AGGTGCAGGTCATAACATCCACACACAGTGTAGCCAGCACCTTCCTTCCAAGCAGAGAGACAGCAACTTTTTCAAAACCCATATTCATCTAGTCAAAACACTCTTTAAGGGCTTGCTTTTTTTATTCTGCAGCAGATTGCGCTATTAAAGTTGTGCTGTTGCGCATTTCATGGAGGAAGTTCTCATTTCTTATATAGCATAATGTGGCCATAGATAGATGTTACCTTTTGTCTTATGTTTGCCTTTGTGTGATTACATCATTGGAATCAGTTTATTTAAAAATCACATTATCTTATACAAACTGTATTGTTTTGATGCCATAATTTGCCTTAACACACTATGCATTGTATAAATTTTTGAATCGAGAATCGGTTGAATCGAGAATCGATTTTGAATCGAATCATGACCCTAAGAATCGGAATCGAATCGAATCGTGAGACACCCAAAGATTCACATCCCTAGTATTAATGGAATGTGTTTTCTACACCATGTGTGTAGACTGGTTTTTATTTCTACTGGATCAGGGATTGATCAACGAGAATTCTGAACCTTCCGGTTCAGTGGAGAGCTAGGCGATCGACAGAACGGAGAACGGGATCCACTCCAAAGACAGAACTCTACTCACTGCACTCTGATACAGATAAGATCGTTCACCACAAAATCCACCCGGGTAGTAGAAGAACTGACAGACACCAACACACCAAACACAGAACTGAACATTATTCTTCTGATACAGAAGGAAAAGAGCAATTTATTTTGAACTTTGTTTTATTTTTTTATATTATTTATTTTTTGAAAGAGCTCTATTCTGTTTTTGGGGTTTTCTAATTCCATGCAAATAAATAATACTGTTGTGGATGCAATAAATGATCACTGTTCAACTTCCTCATCGAGTCGTTGAGGTGAAAGGTGCTACATTTATTTTTTCACAAATCCTGCCCTAAATCCCTTTAACAGACGAGGCGTTTAATTGGGACCAGGCGGCAATTTCTTCAATTTCTTCCTCTCAAAAATCCGAGATGAAAATGTCATAATCTTCTCCAGCTTCTCTGTGAATTCTCTGGCATCCTTCTGCCAGTGAAGTCGTTGTGGTGGAGGAAACGATTCAGCCAACCAGCACTCGCTGCAAACTGTTCTGGTGGCGTACATTTGTTTCGCCATCACCCTGATCATTTTGCGGGACACTCTCTCGTGGCGTGCCCGTTTGCTGATCACCCATCCCCGCATTTCTTAAGCTCCTCGCTAGCCTTCTTCCTCCCTCCACCAGGCAGCCTGGCCCTGCTGCTGTCCTCCTCGGACAGACGCTGCACCGGGCGTTTAAAGGGACCCTGAGGTTAATTGAAACCCGGCTGTTATTTGATAATATACGGTAGTTACCAAGGCAAGGCGCAGCAGAAAAAAATTAAATAAAATAAATTTTAAAAAAAATAAAAAAACGGCCGTCCATCGGCCCATCTGCCAGTCTGTGTACGTCTCCTAAACGAAATTTTGGGAGCTTGAGGAGTGACTGTGTGAAATCCATTTTGGAAACACCGCTCACTGAGATAGAGGAAGCAAAGATGGAAGTCAGGATACCCTGCTTCGCTCCAAAACGGAAGTTGTGTGACGTCATGTGAAAAGGGCCTATTGATCGGCCCACTGGGAAAAATCCCGGTACATCCGATCACCAGTTCACCCCAGCAATAGCAGTTCTCTCGAGAGGCTGTGTGTGTGTGTGTGTGTGTGTGTGTGTGTGTTAGCAAAACGGGAGAAAAGTGACAGGTTGCTAAATTTCTCAGCTTCGCGTCGGGGTTTACTTATTAATGTGGTTAAAAATACAACCTACCTTGAAAGTGCCGGTTGTCCCTACTGCTTTTAGTTGAGCGTCCTGAATCCGGGATCCGGAAAATGGACGTCCGGGAATTCTTCTTCTCCTTAGCAACGTCGCATGTAATTCCTCTGATTGGCTGTGGGACAAAAGCCCCTCTCCTCTGATTGGCTGTGGGGTCAGTCGATCTCAGATCAGCACCCGCCTTTTGCACCATGGACTGAATGTACAGATAGTTTTGCACCACATATCTCAGTGGAGGCGCGATTCGTGATTTGTAGTTGAATAAAACAGAACCTGTGACTCGTGGGGAAGATTCACGCACTTGTACATATCGATTTGTGTTTTAAAAGAACACAAATATTTTTCAGATTTTGTCCACAAGTTCACATTGTCTGATACAGGTGCACAAATATGTTTTGCACCAAATATACTACAACAATAGAAGCAAAAATGTGAGCATGTCAGTTTTTTAATCTGTGACTTGTAAAATAGGATTTGTGCACCTGTAATTAAGAATTTATGAATGTGTAAGTGTTGTGTTGTATTTGTGGAGAGAAAAAAAATCTACAAGTACACAACTCAGAGTATGTGACTACACATTTACTGATACACATACTCAATCACTGTACACAACTACAAATTCCACTGTTACAGGTGCTCAAACCTTTTGCACCAATAATACCTTCATAGATAAGCATGGCAGCGACATTTACCTGAAGGAAGTCTGAGGCCACATACACAGAGGAAACATAAACACCGATCGCTAGCGGCTACAAGTGGGAGAAGGTAACACTTCTCTCTTCCGCGTAAGTCCCATTAAAGACCGGTGTTTGTTGTGGCGCATAGTGTGCAGAACTGTGGCAGAGTAAAGAAGACGTTTGACTGGCTCTGAGTTTCTCTACAGGCTATGCCGGAGGAAGGAGCCAGGCGAACCGAAAGTGGACGCCAGCAGAGACACAAGAACTATTGTTTAATCCCCTGCCCTGTGTTGCAGCATTATTTTATACATTTTATTGTTTTATTTGTTTAGCTGTTTGTGCTCTTTCAGTTCTTTAGGGAGGAACTTTTAGTTTAAATGCTTTAAAAAAAAATTGTTTCTCCTCTATTTTGATTGTGTTCACTGTTTTAAAGCACCACTTGTTTTTAACTGCTCTCCCCTGGTGAAAAGAACCTTTTTGACATTTTTATTCCAGATTTTAATCTTGATTATTTTGAGAGGTCCTTGACCCAATTTTATTTTTTAATAGGGTTACCTATATACCTTTCCTCCCGGCTCACACATGCATGTGGACAGTCAGTTCCCCTGCTGCTGCAACAATTCTACATTGATTCCTGTGGTGATGTAAGTTATCTTATGGCTATGTAAAAAAAGTAACTATTCATCAACTACGTTGCAATTAGATACAATTTTACTGTAACCTTGTGTTCAACTGAAAAAAATGTTAAAGCCCCTGTACAGACTTTTCATTTAAGTACGCTGGACGAAAGCGGTGGTGTTTTGCCGGAATGAAGACTGCATTTCCCATTAGCCCTAGCGCCCACTGTCGTGAAGACGTTTGTCTGGCCGGCGCGTGTAGATTTGTTTTGTAAACGTCGGAAAGAAGACGGGACTTGCTTTGAAAACTTTTTTTTTTCTTTATGTTGCTATTGTCACTCAGTGCGTTTACATGCACAGCTTAGTCGGATTTCAGCCATAGTTCGACTATGCTACTCAGTCAGACAACAGCAATTATCTGAGTATACATGCCGGTGAGAAAATCGGATTATTGGGCCGGAGCATGTCATGGCGGCGCTGTGCCCATTTCAACTAGTGGTAACAGAGACACTTCCGGCTGACCTCTTTACGTCACCAGCTGCCTCGGCATTCAAGAAAGGTGGCGTACGAAGAGCAAGACGAAGCTACATCTTTGTGCACTTCGTATATGGTGTACATGATAATTACACAGACTAGGTGCACAATGGCGCTCTTTCTTGCGGTGATTTCGGAGGAAAGACGCCGCCGCCGCCGTCTGACTACTTCCGGCTCACGGCCCCGGGGAAAAATCTCGCGCCTGCGCAGAACGCAAAAATCCGATCCGATCCGCTGGAATGTATACATGCGGAGTAATGCGACTATCAATTGAATAATCTGGGTGCTTTAATTCGACTATGAGAAATCCGATCCGGTCCGATATTAGTTAAACTAAGGTGTATACATGCATCTTAAAGATCCGATCATAGTCGGACTAAGCCAGTAATTCGGTTTTCTTGAGTGTCATGTAAACACACTGACTGTGTATAATGCTGCTGTTGCACTGCAATTTCCCAGTTATATATATTACCCACGGTGCTACAGAGCTAGTGTTACAGCAAAGTCACAGTGATTGTGATGGAGCATTCGACACCGTCGACCACTGTATACTTCTCAACCGCCTACATCACACCATCGGACTTAGGCTGAATCCTATTTCCCCCCTTGGCCCTACCACTTGGCCCTACCCCTCCGTTTTGCACGTTCACGTGTAGGGGTAGGGGTGTCCCAATTCCCGTTAGGACGGAGGGGTAGGGGGTGGTGGTAGGTCTATAAACCCCTTCAAAACGGAGATTTTCCAGAGGCACACTCCAAACTGAGGGCTACGACAGATTTCCCAGAATGCAATGTGAATCACCGGCAAGATGGCTGCTACCGCGAAAGAAGTTCACAAATGTAAGTATTTTCTCCATTAATAAAGTTTTAAAATTTGCAAAAACCATTGTATTGTCTAGTTTAACACCTTTTCTAGTTTCTAGTTTGTTTCAAGGTGTAATGGTCATTTTCTTCATAAAATGCAAACGAAAAAAAAAACGCTAGTAGTTGAGGCTTCAGGTTAACGTTACCAGGCTGAACGCTACTAGTGGTGCTCTTTGGGCAGCCCTGATAATGTACAGTGATAACGTTATCAATAAAAACTTCGGCAACTTCGCTGCTGGTATTCAGCTACATTGATAGCGTTATGGGATATGCAGGAATGTCATGCACAAATCGGATGTAACGTTAACATTAGCCTGTGCAGTGTATGCATGAATTTGAAGTTGTGAATGAATTGCGAGCATCCATGCTACACACAAGCAATGTCACTGGTTTATATAAGATCTCAACAACAGTTATCCCTGTGTGCTATCTATGCAGGGACTCAAGAAGAAACCAGACGGCTCATCCGGTTCAGAGCTGAAAATGAGCAGCGTTTCCTCAAATCCAAAGCCGCTACTGCTGACTACTGATGACGTACGCAATTGTCGAAGGGGTGTCCCAATTCGGAGGAGTTGACTTTCAGCCTTACCCCTTGGCACTCTGTTTCAAGGGGCAAGGGGCAAGGTGTAGGGACAAGGGGTAGGGGTAGAAAAGAGAAATGGGATTGGGCCTTACTGACACCGCTCTCGACTGGTTCCACTCGTATCTCACCGACAGGACAGAGTACGTCTCCATTGGAGGTGCAAGATCAGGGACACACACTGTCACCTGTGGGGTCCCTCAAGGGTCAGTCCGTGGCCCCACCCTCTTCACACTCTATATGCTCCCCCTTGGCCAGATCATTAGTCGCTTTGGAGTCTCATTTCATTGTTATGCAGATGACACACAACTGTACATTAAAATGGACTCAAGCCCCTCTGCAACTTTGCTTCCACCATCACCACTATCTACTATCACCACCTGTCTGGAGGAGATAAAGGCGTGGATGAAGCACAACTTCCTGCAGTTAAACAGCTCCAAAACAGAAGTCACACTTGTTGGCACCCCTCACCAGATCCAGTCATCCTCCATAACCACCCTCACGTTTTCCGGGCAGGTCATTCCCCTCTCCACATCCATCACTAACCTCGGTGTTATATTTGACCCTCACCTCACCATCGAGGCTCACATCAAACGTCTCTGCAAAAACTCCTTCCATCACATCAGAAATACTGCCAAACTCCGACTCTCACTCTCCTTTCCTGACGCCGAAAAGCTCGTCCATGCCTTTGTCTCCTCCAGGCTGGATTACTGCAATGCACTACTGATTGGAACCCCCAGCAAGAGCATCCAAAGGCTCCAGTATGTGCAAAACAGTGCTGCTAGGATCCTGATGAGAGTGCGAAAGTATGAACACATCACACCCATCCTCCATTCACTTCATTGGCTTCCCATCTCTGCCAGGATTGATTACAAGGTCTCCCTCCTCACTCACCAGCGCGTCCATGGCAACGCCCCCTCCTATCTTAAAGAACTGCTAACCACACAAACCTCATCTCGACCAACTCTCACCGTCTCCACCCCCCCAGGACTAAGTTCCGCACCTTAGGAGACCGAGCATTCTGTTCTGCCGCCCCTCGTCTATGGAACAGCCTCCCTGAATACCTGAGGGCACCACAGACTGTTGAATGTTTTAAAAAAGGACTTGAAACTTTCCTTTTTAGCAGAGCCTGTGACCACTAAGTTGCTTTTGACTTTCAGGTGTTTTTCTTTTTTTCTTTTACCAATGTTTTCTTTTATTGATGCTTTTCCTGTAGCACTTTGAGATTTATTTAAATGTAAAGTGCTTTACAAATTAAATATATTATTATTATGCTCTAGGGGCGAGTATTAACTAATATCTTGAGTGCCATGTTGATTTTTGAAAGTGGGCGTGGCCTATTCATCATTACCCATCATTGTTTGCGTTTTATTCATTTATGGCGAGCTGGAAGGACCCACAGACACGAAAACATAAGTGCTATTGACTTGAAATTTTTCATAGATGTCCTCCTGATAGTCCTCTACAAAAAAGCCTCTTGCACCACGAAAGCCGCTATTACAGATTTTTTGCTAATTTGCATAATGTGAAAAACAGTAAAATGAATAGAACTTTTGAAAGATTGACTCCATCAACACCAAATTTGGTATACGGCTTCAGGGGATGAAAAGACATTTCTACAAATGAGCCAGATTGATCAAAAAACATCACCACGAGCAAATGTATTGTCGCATGGGCGGTGCGTGGTGAGCATGGTGAGCTCAACCTATAGGGGGCGCTATAAATGCTACACATGCGTATCTCAAAGACCATTGGACGGAATTTCACCAAATTTGGTATGTGTGCTCTAGGGGTGAGTATTAACTAATATCTTAAGTGCCATGTTGATTGGTGAAAGTGGGCGTGGCCTATTCATCATTAACCAATCCGTCAGATGGGGGCGCTATAACATAGGATGTAAACTTCGAAAGGCTCTCCCCGCCAAGCCATAAATGTTACTAACTTTAAATTTTTCATACACGTCCTCCTCATAGTCCTCTACAAAAAAGCCTCTTGCACCATGAAAACTGCTATTACCGATTTTTTTTGCTTATTTGCATAACGTTAAAAACAGTCAAATGAATAGAACTTTTGAAAGACTGACTCTATCAACACCAAATTTGGTATACGGCTTCCGGGGATGAAAAGACAGATTTCTACTATAAATCAGCCAGCTTGGTCAAAAAACATGGCTGCCACGGACCCATGTATTTTTTTTTTGTAAACACCAAATTTGGTGTTGATAGAGTCAATCTTTCAAAAGTTCTATTCATTTGACTGTTTTTCACATTATGCTAATACAAACAGTAAAAACAAGCAAGTAGAGGCATTAATACAGAAAATACATTAGTCAAGAGCAGAGCCAGGGGAAGTAGATGCATGTAGACTAACTGAAATTGTATGATTGTTGATTATTGACAGTACACCGATTTCAATGAACATAAATGTCCTAACATAAGCAAAGTTTTAAAGATAATCTAGCCTAGATGTAACAGGGCATAATGCAAGACAAGATTTCACTTGTCTCTCCTGCCAAGAAGGAATTAAGCAAAATTATATACACCTCCTTAAAGCTGGACTATGCAGCATCAGTTTCCAGACCAGATTCCTTCGCCGTTTTCTAGCTTTGCACCAGTTTCGTGCATACGTTTTTCGCTACAGAGCTCCCCCTACAGCTTCGGCGCAGACACACTGTCGAAAACACTCGTTGACGAGCCTCCCCTGCCACCTAGCAGCTACTACGTTACCATATGCATCTGTTTGCTAAGAAGCCAGCCGGCTAAACAGCGAGACATGTCTGGCACTTAGTGCACTTAGTGCTCTGTTCAGCTGGACATATCGCAGTATACAGGCGACAAATCACGCGACATTCAAAGACCGAACCAGAGAGCTACATACACAACGAGAACCTGGATTCAGAACGCAAACAAACGTGTTTGGTAGCAAGTGACTGCTACGCTAAACACCCGCTAACTATCGAGCGAGCGATCAAGAAACCAAGCTGAACACATACAGGGCTCCCAATAAAACAGTCCAGCAATAACATTGTTCAAAAGACTATCAAGTCACGTTGCAAAGACAAAGTTCAGCCACTTACAATTTCAACAGCAACACGGCCAAGTCGGCGTCTGTTCTGGACTCCTCAACAGCTCGTCCTATGTTTACTGTGTCTGGTCTCTTTTGTCAAGCTCCTTTTTCTTCTTCTGTTCCTCCGACTGTGGCTTCCTGGGTCTCTTTTTAGTCGATTGATACATGATGAATACAACAATTGCCTTGCAACTGGCAGTTTATATCTACCCGGTTCCATGTTTGGGGGTGTGTTTGCCGTAAAGCAGTTTCGAAACTACAATCTGACTACATTTTCGAGGGGCTGCGGGATACTTCCGCCGGCTCACTTCCGGATTGACCTCGGCCCGGTGGCAGCAAGTTGCATATTCCGCTTCTCCGCCCAGAGGCGCTAGGGGGGGGGGGTGTCATAGCAATGACCAAACGACCCAGAAAGTGTCAAAGAACATTCAGAATGACTTTCAGCCTGCATAGTTAGGGTCATTTTTGCTAATATTGTTGCATAGTACCAACGTCAGTGACGTCTGTGCTTTCGTCTACTGCGATGCTGAAACAAGGTGCAGCGCGCAGATCAGCCAACAGCTGGTCACGTATGTCCTTTCCGATGTCTTCTATCCGCCTTATTATTGTTGAATCAGACAGCTGTAACACTTTTATTTGTTTAATGATGGTGTCCTTGTTGTCAAAGTCTGTGAACAGTAATTCTGCTGAAGCCAAAAAACAGTCCATCACTATTTCTGAGTCTGAGAAAGGTTTTTTGGCCCGCGCCAAAATCCACCCTATTTCATAAGACGCCTCTGATAAAAGTTCTGCAGTGGAGGTTGTCCGGTGGATAAGATTTTGCTGCTCACAAAGTGAAGCAGTGAGCTGTGTTATTTTCTAATTTTTTAGTTCACTGCCAGGCGGGTAACTTTCATTGAATTTTGGATGCACCGTTTTGAAATGGCGCTCCAAGTTGCCTCGTTTGAAACCGGCACGGGTTTGTTTGCATATTAAGCACAGAGGGTTCATGCCATGCAGAACAAATAAGAATTCGTCTGTCCACTTGTCTTGAAATTTTCTGTGCTCATCTTGTATGCTTCGTATTTTTCGTTTCTTACTGGGTAACGTTACACCTGCCGTTTGCCTGCTCGTCCCCTCTCCGGTGTCTTCTTGCTGATTTTTGTTTGCTGCTTCCTCAGACTCATTTTCCTCATTTTCCTCATCCACTCCACTATTAGTCACAACACTGTGTGTCTGGTCATCTGGTTTTTGAGCTCGCTTCTGTCCCTTTTTTATTAAAAACTGGTCCATTTTGTGTTTCTGCTGGCTAGCGGAGCTAGCGGTGCTAGCAGAGATAACATAGCCTGACTGCAAACGTGCGCTGCGGTAACGTGTTGTAAACAATGCCACATGGTATGCGGGCTGCGTTGCCAGGTTTCACAATGCCCCCTTTAGGAAACACCATTAAGGCTTAAAATACTTCCTTTCACCTTCACTATTTGGGTGAAGGGAGAAGTATAATTCAGATGTTTGCGTCTTTGTAGTGCAGCGTTTGTATGTTTATGAAGCACATCTGAAAAAATGTATTGGCTGTGTTACCACATAGGAAGCTACCATGCGAGCCACCAATTATAGCTTGACGAGCCGCGCAATGAGTAACAGTGCCATAGAGGCATGCCATTTAGTTTGATACAAATCAGCATCATAGTTGTAGTACTTCCGGTTTCTGAAGTAGGGTTGTAGATAGGGTCGTATAATGACATATCTACAGAATATATGAAATAGCTAGTACAGCCGAACTAGTAATTACACTGCATTTAGATGATACATGTTAACAAAAAGTGTATATGTTGTTTTATTGTAGATATTTAAGCCAAAACAGTAGTCGAATGTGGGCGGGGGCGGGAGATCCGGGCAAACGGCCGAGTGACCACTGTCGGCTGTCGTCTCGTGTGCAGACACCCCTGGGCGTGGAGCCTTCTACATGCGTGAGTGCATGTGTGTGTGTGTGTGTGTGTGTGTGAAGGGGGCGACTTCATGAACACACACACAATCTTGATTAGTTTGAAATAAATTACGGATAACAGCTGACGCACTATTTTATACAGTCTATGGTAACGTTAACGCATAGCAGAGTCGCGGAACGCGTTTGTCTCCATAGCAACGGTGACTGAGGCTCATGGGTAATTTAGCCTTCCCTGTCCAAGGAAGTGAAAGAGAAGTGAAAATTCCATTCATATTCTGCATATAGATTTTGATTATTGGCCATAATGTCGTAACCATCCAAATTAGACTGACCACGAGTGTGATTGTCAAACGATGATATATGACCCTTTAGAAGTCACAAGTCCGTATGATATCAATCTTGTTTTGAGAAAAACATGTTTTATTCGCGATGTCATGGAGAAGTACTACACTACCCACAATCCCATAATGTAACAGCGACATCTGTGATTGGTGGAGCTCGCTGTTATCATGGAAATGTTTACCAAACCCGCGAATTTCATGTTAGCTAGTTACTGCTATCACTGAACTCTACGATCGTTTACCACAGAGCGACCATGGTTTCACTTTCTGACCTACTGCGTTTATTTAGTGATGAGGAGAAGAGTTTATTAAGGGTTCACTCGAACATGAAATTTGCGGGTTCGGTAAACATTTACCTGGTAACAGCGTCCCTCTTTAGACGCCGCGGTGATCACTTGCTCTGAGCGTCACATATCGCTGCGGAGGGGATTGCATTGGAATCAATTGAGATCCCCCTGCGTCGTCATAAGGCGCTGAAGGGCACCTTGGGCGTCAGTGCACAACGCGAAAGGGCCCTGACCAAACGTCAGTTTATGACACGTCGGGAGTGAGACTGTGTTGATCAATTCATGCCCCCAGTTGTGTGGTGTTCTTATTTTATTTTATTTTTTTCCTCCAGCTCCATATCTGCCTGCTTGTTGAATTCTGTTTCCACCTTGTCTCAAAAGATACTGCAAACCGCACACACTTTAGCACTTAGGTAATGATGTGTGACATAGATAATGGTGTGTGAATATTGAGCTGCCTACACAACAATAAAACCTTTGTGGCTTTAGAATCAGATAGACTAAAATTGTGATGGTGAGTGCAGTAAGTGCTGCAGCAACTCCTGCTGGATAATTGTCATGTTCAATTTAATTTATGTGTTGTATTTAGGGATGGGAATCGAGAACCGGTTCCGACTCAGAACCGGTCCCAACAGAGCAATTCCATCGGAATTGTATGCCTCTGCCTCTTATCAATTCTCCTTAACGATTCTCTCATTTCGCTGCCTGCTCAGCATTGGCTCCATGGACTCACCTTTCCCCCGTACAGCTGTTAGCCCCGGTCGATCAGCTGTTAGCCTAGCAACGCTAACTTTCAAACCGATGTACTCAATACTCTGTGGGCTGTCCATCGTTGCTCCGCTGGTCCTCCCTCCACCACAACCTCGGGGTTATTCACCACCTGACTCCTTTGTCGCTCTCCTCTGCTGCTGTGGTCTCCCCCGGCTGCGGCGATGTTGGACGGGACCTCCAGTCTGTTTACAAGAACGGTGCTATTCCCTCCGTGAGGACTGGCAGGCGCTCCATTTGTTATTTGTTTTGTTTATTTCATTTTGTTAAATGTCCTTGGGTATCCTGAATGGCGCTATATACATTAAATATATAATTAATAATGCTGTAATATCGGTTAGGGCGCCTGCGTTGCTGCTGGTCAAACAAGCTCCACTGAGACCTGCGTTGACGACGGTAATGTTGACATTAGGATGCAGTTTTTTATTCTATGTTTAAGTTGAATATGTTTATGTTCACAGTCTTGTGCAGACATAATTTTGGGAAACAATAAAATGGTTGCTTTTGGTGCAGAAGATGGTGTAGAACTCCTTTTTTGCCACTTAATTAACTACTCAGGAATCGATATGAGAATTGATAAGGAATTGAATCGATAGGCAGAATCGACAATGGCATCGATATCGATAAAAACGTATCAATTCCCATCCCTAGTTGCATTATAACTGTTTGGCTCCTAGGAAACCTGTCTGGTTTGTGGTGAGCAGGTCCCCACATCAGTCATTGAGTACCGTGCCAGCACTTGTGGAGAAAGATATAGCTGATAGGATTTATTAAATAGTACTGGTGAATGGTAAACATAAAAAATGTACAGGTCACATAGAGTTGGGTGATATATTTCTTGAGTGTAATTAGACTTTGAATTTTGGTGAAAACCAAGAGTTACATAACAACTTTCACAGTGCATGGCTAGACAGCTAATGGCAACTGCTAGACACAGTGTAAAACCATTCTTTTCATTGTGCATTCTTGTGTTACCTTTGAGGTATCTGGACTGCAACACATTCTGATCTTTGATCTAACCTAGTTTAGATTTAACTATGATCAATTGCTTCTCCTTGTGTGAGTTAAGGAATGTGGCCGGTATTGGGTTTTATGGTCCAGGGGTCCCGGATTTATTATTCAGCTGTGTCGGCGTTAAGGGTTAGTAGACGGCAAGGCCCTGAGTTTGACCCTCATGCCAGATGGTGGGAGATGTCTAAATGTTTACATTCCCACAGAAGGACAGACAGATCATTTGGGCCATTTTGGGGGATAAGACCCAAGAAGTGACAGCAGCAGATTTAATGATTTATGAGACATGAGCAGGGGGACAGGTCAACTCCTCTTTTAGTCTATTGGATAGATGGACCCCCAATTCACCAAAGTGACCAATTAGAAGGAGTAGGGAGGTACAGGAGAAGGGACTCTAAAAAGCCCTGCGCAGGGAGAGAAGATTAGGTGGTCGTGGTCACTTGTAGATTTCCTAAGACAGAAGGTCCGTGAGGATTTCTGATAGAGCAGAGGGCAAAGCATTGGGCAGAACTTTGCCAGGATTTAAGAACACCAGGAAGCAGCCGCCCTCACTGAAAAAATGAGGAGTGATATTTACTTGGAAAAACCTAGGAGAGTTTTTGCACTTAGAAATTGTAAGTAAATTCTACAAGGGCAATCATCAAGTCTTCTTTTACTGGCAAACCTCAGGTAATTTAGTGATGATTATTAATATGGTCAATGAATTTTACTCTATCATTTTTTGGAAGTTTTACTTAAACTCTTGACTGCTTCAAACTGAAAAATCTCACCTAAAACCAATGGCTTTTCAAGGTAATTTTTAAATACTTTTTCTTACTTTTATTTATGGACTATATTTAATTTACATTTACACAACATTTTACATAATTTTCATGCAGTTTAAATTCCCTAAATTTGTTCTTAATGTTTTTGTTTATTGAAACAAAGACTTTAAAAAAAATGAGGCAACTGTTTAATTTAAAAACCCATTTATTTTTCTTCAGTGAAAAAAATATGTTTTCAATAAAACAGAGCAAACAAAGCCAAAACACAATCTGAGGTAGCTTGTTAAATGCACAAGGACAAGTTCAGGAACTGTTTGCAGAGCATATGTAGCCTCTTTTGGATAGGCTCTTTAACCTTAAACTCTAAAAAAACAAAAAACATTTGACATGCTTTAGGAACCTTCAGTGCATCTTAGAAGACTTATTATTCGAATGTTTGATCTTAAAGAACAGTGTTTTGCCCTGAGGTTCTTAAACGTCTATTTCTGTATCATGAGTAATATCCTACAAAAAGCAGAGCATCTTGACACTAGAAAGTGCCGCTCGCTTTTTTCATGCCCACACTCACCTCCGTGAACCACTGAAAATGGCCCTACGACCCACCAGTTGTGAACTTCTGGTTTAACTTGAAAATGCTGATCTAAATTATTTTCTTTTGTCCCCAAAACTTAGCCACTCTATTTGTGTCTGAATTGTGATATGCAAATGAACTTGCCTTGCCTATGACTATGGGGATGTCTAAAACTGGTTTATTACAAACAAAAAAACACGATGTATAGGTTCAGACTATCCACCATTTATAAAATGTGGTTGTTTTTCTTCCCTAAAGTTACAAAGGAGGGCTTGCTGAGAAATTTGTTTGACCAATGCCTTGCTTTCCCCTGGTTGCAATAACAATCTACAGACGTGCATCAACAAAAGCCAGATCAGATGAAAATGTCAAAAAGAAAAAATTAGCAGTAATTAGAGGTTCTGGCTTCCAATTACAAAAAAATGTACCAACTGTTTTGTACGGTGGCCCTGAAGGGCAAACGACAACGACAAAAAGAAAAACACAACGACATTAACAAAAACACAACCACAAAAACACAACAATATTAAAAACACAACCACAAAAACAAAAACACAACCACAAAAACACAACAACATTAACAAAAACACAACCACATTAACAAAAACACAATATCATTAACAATAACATAACCAAAAAAAGAATAACACGACATTATCAAAATCACAACCACAAAAACACAAAAAGAAAAACACAACAGCATTAACAAAAACACAAACAGAAAAAGAGAAACACAACAACATTAACAAAAACAGAACCACTACATCAAAAACACAACCACTAAAACAAAAACACAACAACAGTAACAAAAACACAACCCCAAAAACAAAAACACACCCACAAAAACAAAAACACAACCACATTAACAAAAACACAATCACATTAACAAAAACACAACGACATTAACTAAAATACAACCACAAAAAAAACACGACATTAACAAAAACACAACCACTAAAACAAAAACACAACCACAAAAACACAAATCACAAAAACAAAAACACAACCACATTAACAAAAACACAACGACATTAACTTCTGCTGGAAAAGGTAGGTACCTTCTATGACACGGATCAATGCTGATTGGACGGAGGCACATCCTTCTTTTTAACAGGTGGGAAGGGCTGCTTTAAGCTACACCAGGGGGGTATTCCAGAAAGGAGGTTAAAAAAACTCTGAGTCTATCCCTGAACTCTGAGTTGACTTACTCTGAGATAGGAAACTCTTGACTATCGGGTTCCAGAACAGCTGATCTGGGGTCCGTTTCACACAGCAGGTTTAGTGAAAACTCTGAGTCTGTTAACCCCCTAAATGAGGGAAACTCTGAGTTTTCCGTTACACAAAGGGAGGTAACATACTCTATGAACCTAACCTGGTCGGGACCAGAGGCCTGTACTGCGAAGGGGGCTCAACATAGCCAGGCTTTGTGCTCATGATGCAGCTCAACAAAGCCCCAAGTCCCCAAACAGAGTTAAACGGTACTGCGACCGTGGTTATCAACTTAATTTGTCAAGTCCGGCTCTCTGCTTTGTGCTCTGCGCGCGTTCATATAAAAGGGGGCGTTTGACGTCATATTATTCTACTTCCGTGCGAAAATGGATCGATGCCGGGCCACATATTTTACTCAAGATGAGCAGATTCTTATTATGCAAGGCTATGAAGAATTCAAAGAAACCATCACGGCAAAAAGTAACACTGTCGCCGCCAATAGAGCGAGGGGGGGCTGCTGGCAGAAAACTGCTGAGCGTGTAAATGCGTAAGTTAACAAAGATTATATTATGATCAATATTATATTAAGCGCTTAGTGTTTTAATTTCTGAAAGCTCAACATTGTGCAACTTTTACATATTAACCCTCATCCATTTAAGAAATAAATAAACTGAAGCAACAACTATCTTTTTTCATTTTTGAATGATGTCTATATTTTTTTCACATTTACTGATCTCAGTTATAGAATGCGCATGTGTTTTATTGAAAGCGAGGCTCACTGAAAAAAGGAACATGTTGGATTGACTTAATTCAATAGTGGATATTGGTTGCACACAGATGTTTTGCTTTGGCAGCAATTTAAACAATTGAGTTAAATTAACACAAGTTATTCATGTCCAAATAACCTGTGTATTTTGTGTTGATATAGTGTGATTGAAACATGTTTTGATAAAGTAATTTGAGCTCTTGGAACTTATAACTCTAACCCTAACCCAGCTATGAAATATACAGCGCGTGTACAGCAAATATACATTCATTTTGAGACAACTGCCTTTAAAATATGTAACTGTAATCTACAGACCCGAGTTCAAAAAGTGCAATAAAATAAACCTCCATGTTTTGTCTTCAATAATCTGAAAGATGCCATGTGTGGAAAAAAAAAAAAAAATCTGGTTATCAACCAAGACTCAAGGTTTAAGTGACACTTATACAAGTAACAGGTAAATATTTCAAAACTGTTATACTACCTTCAGTCCGGCAATGAATTCACCCTCCACATAAGATTAAAGAACTGTCAATATCTAATGCAATACTGTTGTAGCAATTGGAACAGCAGTTGAACTTGAAATAATCAACACAATGTTAAAGTTGAATAAATTACACATTAGCCCAAAACCATCTAACCTAAACACATCTCAGGTCCCACAGGTTGGGCCTGTACACGAAGAAAAACGATCCCTACAAGAGCCATATCTGAGTTGTATTCTTAGAAGTAGTATTCTTCTTAGAAGTATTGAACATTCTTTACTCCAACTGAATTCAAAACTTAACATCCTGATTCACAAGGCCCTGATGGCGCTATTTAGACTGTGTAAAGTTCTCCATCTCTTCACCTGTAAAGACAGATTGAAACTACTACAAAGATTGAAGAATGCTGCGAATCAGAGAACTTGTACAGAGGAAGAGGGAAAAAACTGTCCCCGTCCACATGGCAGTTAAGAAATAAACACTTGGTGAAGAAGAAGTATACACTGACTGACACTTTCTTTTTTGATGGTGAACTTAACAATAGGATGCTGTGATTTGTCGTGGGTTGCTGATTGTTCACCTGGAAATTCAACCTCAACCCCAACAACACTGATCTCTCCTGACTGGAGCAGTTTTGTCTTTAAGCTTTGGGCTTTCCTCGAGAGTTGAGTCACATCCAATTCCATTACCACCTTTTGATAAACTTCGAAAGTGTAGCGGAGCTGTGACGGATACCTCAGGTTCAAAGAGTAAAAAAGTCCAAACAGCAAGGCTGTTGCGAGGGCCACATTATCCAGATCTTGAAGAACCACCACACCCTCGATGATGATACCAACATCAGAAAAGTCATTGCCTGGCGTCTCTCTGGTGACGTAGATTGTAGGGATGTCCCGATACAGCTTTTTCACTTCCGATACGATATCTGGAGAAGGCGTACGACCGGGTCCCCCGGGATGTTCTGTGGGAGGTGCTGCGGGAGTATGGGGTGAGGGGGTCCCTTCTCAGGGCCATCCAATCCCTATACTCTCAAAGCGAGAGCTGTGTGCGTATACTCGGGAGTAAGTCGGACTTGTTCCAAGTGGGTGTTGGCCTCCGCCAGGGCTGTGCCTTGTCCCCAATCCTGTTTGTGATATACATGGACAGGATTTCAAGGCGCAGTCTTGGTATGGAGGGGTTACAGTTCGGTGACCTTAGGATCTCATCACTGCTTTTTGCAGATGATGTGGTCTTGATGGCATCATCGGCTGTAGATCTACAACACTCACTGGATCAGTTCGCAGCTGAGTGTGAAGCGGCAGGGATGAGGATCAGCACCTCTAAATCTGAGGCCATGGTTCTCAGTAGGAAACCGGTGGATTGCTTACTCCAGGTGGGGAATGTGTCCTTGCCTCAAGTGAAGGAGTTCAAGTACCTCGGGGTTTTGTTCACGAGTGAGGGGACGATGGGGCGTGAGATTGACCGGAGAGTCAGCGCAGCGGGTGCGGTGTTGCATGCGCTTCACCGCACGGTTGTGACGAAAAGGGAGCTGAGCCGGAAGGCAAAGCTCTCGATCTACCAGTCAATCTTCGTCCCTACCCTCACCTATGGTCATGAGCGATGGGTCATGACCGAAAGAATGAGATCGCGGGTACAAGCGGCCGAAATGGGTTTTCTTCGCAGGGTGGCTGGGGTCTCCCTCAGAGATAGGGTAAGAAGCTCAGCCATCCGGGAGGGACTCGGAGTAGAGCCGCTGCTCCTTTGCGTAGAAAGGAGCCAGTTGAGGTGGTTCGGGCATCTAATGAGGATGCCACCAGGGCGCCTTCCTAGGGAGGTGTTCCTGGCACCTCCAACTGGGAGGAGACCTAGGGGTAGACCCAGGACCAGGTGGAGGGATTATATCTCTTCTCTGGCCTGGGAGCGCCTTGGGATTCCCCAGTCAGAGTTAGCCGATGTGGCCGGGGAAAGGGAAGTCTGGGGCTCGCTACTGAAGCTGCTGCCCCCGCGACCCGATTTTGGATAAGCGGTTGACGATGGATGGATGGATGGATACGATACCGATATTGCAGCCTTGAGTATTGGCCGATACCGATATCGATCCGATACAATATCAGCACGAATTATACATACTTTTATTACTTATTTTGTAGCGTGGAATGTTAGAAAAGGCTTGATCAAGTGATACTACTCAAACAGAGAACAAGTGTCAGTGACAGGGTTAGGAAAACTGACCCATTTATTGTTAACTAATGGGTTACATACATTTTAATCTTTAACTTAAGAATATTCTACAATTGAATAAAATAAATAAAAAATAAATTAGAAGACCCTGATCTTCAGTTCAGTTCAGTTCAGGTCAGTTAGTTTTTACAGTCAGTATATGGTGGGAACAACTGAGAGCGGGGACAAAAAAACAAACAATAACATCACCACAATATTGTCCACTGTCCAACTGCTCAAAGTTAAGAGTCTGCAGCTCAAATTTCACTGACTGTGTCCAAAACAATGTGGTTATTGCTCTTAGTCTTCACTAAAAAAAATAGAGTGTAAACAAAATAAACATGTCACCCTGATAACAAGAGCAGAAAACAAATAATAATCAGTCAGCTAATTAAACTGCTGACTACCCTTACTACTCCTCCATCTCCACTTTCTGCAGTCCGAGCATGATGTGGAGATTCTTTTTTAAGAAGATAAGAATTTCAGCATGCTTTGCTGTCAGCCTGCTCCTGTGTTCCTCAATGATAACTGACGCTGTGCTAAAGAGCCTTTCGCTCTCGACACTCGTGCAGGGAGCACAGAGGAACTTAGCTGCTGTTGCTGCCAGGGTGGGTTTCTTCCTCTGTCCAATAGTAAGTTATTATATGTGCAATATCTTTTGACTGTGAAACACTAGAGCAGTACAGTCTTCCTCATATACATATTAGGCTAAGTAAATGTAACAATTTAACATAAATTCCCTTGCCTACCGTGGATCCAGAGGTGTTGCCACGGTGTAGAGGGGCTCAGATTCCACATGCCTGAAACGTCTGTGGACTGCATCCAGAAGGGTGGCTTTCATAGTTTAGATCCCCTGGTCATCTTCACTCTTGTTACTGAGAAACCGAACCAGTACATGGACAGACGGGATGACATCGGCTGCGGTAGCAGAGGCGGCACTGACAAGAGTTGTTAGCTCTTCAGAGGGGGTCAGAACCTTTGAGGTCTTCTCTAACAGCCCCCACTGGTTTGCTGTTAAAATGGCTGGCAGGGTGTTCTTGTCTTCAGATGAGTAGACATGCAGTGGCCGTTTTTGATGAATGAGGCTGTCAATCATGTACTTGGTACTGCTCCATCGTGTCTGGACATCCTGCTGGAGATGTTTTGGTGTGACGTTCAGCTCTATTTGTAGGTCTTCAAGGCTTGAATAAGCCTTGGGTGAATGTTTAAAGTGGCCCACTATTTTTCTCCCGTTGGCAAGTTGGCACTTACAGCTTGCTGTGACAAGACCCCTTCACGGACTACAAGTTGAAGACTGTGCGCAAAACATCCTAAGCTTGGCACACCTAACTGATCCATAGCCTTTCTCATATTAGCAGCATTGTCTCTTAAAACGACATGGACCTTCTTTTTGTCAATCTTCCAGGCACGCAGCATCTTCTCCATGGCGTTCATGATGGCATTAGCTGTGTGTGAACCTCTGAACTCGCGTGCATGTAACACTGCTCTCTGCAATGTAAAGTCAGCGTCTATCCAGTGCACTGTCAGACTCAACAAGGACAGCAGACAGTGGTCTGAGCTCCAGATGTCGGTGGTGAAGCTAACAGCATTTGCTTTCTCCACATGTGCGGCAATACACTTGTGAACTTCTTTATGCATCTGGGGTATAGTTTTGTCGACAATGTAGTGGCGGCTCGGCATAATGTAGCGAGGCTCGAGGTGCCCAATTAAGCGTTTAAACCCGACATTACTCACCACCGACAGGGGCTGGTCATCGAGCACAATAAATTGGGCTATCTTTTCTGTTACAGCCAATGCCTTTTTGCAGTCCCGTGGGAGTTTGTCACGCTTTACAAAAGTTTCGGCCAGCGTTGTTTGTTTGAGGGAGCCAGAGGTTTGTTGTTTCTTCGCCTCGGTAATCTTGCAAAAATCCTCATGCTGGTTTTTGTGATGGTGCTTCAAATGCGCGATGAGATTGGTTGTATTAAACTTCCCCGGCTCTGTACCACCACAGGAAACTTGTGCATGACAAGTTTTGCAAACAGCTGCAACGTCTTTTTCTGACTCTATGGAAAAATACTGCCACACGGCCGACATCGCTTCTCCTTGCTACTTTGTTAGCAGTAGCACACACACGCTGTTGTTGTGATCACGTGGGCTCTGCATGCGTCCAATACGTAGAGCCCAGGTGATCGCAACATGCGCTGCTGGATAGAGGTGCTGGAGCGGATCAGGACGGACTGCTTGTATCGGAGCGCTTGTATCGGAGATTTTAGATGCAGTCCGATATAATCCGACACTCGTTTTTTTGGCTGATATCGGACTGATATCCGATATCAATATCGGATCGGGACACCCCTAGTAGATTGCCACTGTCGTTTTCTCGATGGCACTCAGTGCAGTGGCCTCAGTCGTGTCCTGGTTACAGATAAAACATTTCTTGAAGCTTTTTTAAAAAACAAATAAATACAGTTAGTGATGCACGATATGAAAAATTTCAACCGATACGATAACCGATAATTTCCTTCTTCTCATGGCTGATACCGATAACCGATAAATTCATATTTTTATATTTATTATAATCTTCATATAATCTACAGTTTGTGCAGGATGCAGCGATTGAAAACTGATATTTTTGTTGCTCTGGCCGATCTAGAACAAAAAACAAAAGTTTTTGGCTCTTCAAATGTTTATTTTTTTCATGTCATCACAAAAATATGTGGTCATTTGCTATAAATGGCAATGCTGTTGTCATCTTCTGCCACTGAGAAAAACGACCACGCTGGCGAAGACATGTTATTATCAGTCGGGCAGTGACTGGGCCAGGCTTGGGTCCTGCGAGTAAGGCGCGATAGATGACATCACCAAATCGGCCGATATTTTATCGGTCCGATAAATATCGTGCATCCCTACAGTGATCGCTTGTGAATGCAGCAATTCTAATGCTATAGTTTATTCAAACCCATGTAAACAGCATAGCAGATTACTACAGATTGTCCTGCCATGCTGCAATTCATATTCAATTTCTAAGAGAAAGAAATTACAGACATAATTTCCAGATCAAATGAAGAAGAGCCTTCAAGCTTTACAAACTAATGTAAAGATTGAATTCTCATCCTCATTTTTTTCTGGAAGTTGTTTTCATGTTCCTGGATGACTTCTCATTAACCTGGACTTACTCCAGGGTTGTATTCTGGTCCCAATTCTGACTTTGACAGATGAGGGTCAGTGCAGTGTAGGAAGATGGTGGTTTTTTCCTTATTTCACTAGATTCACAAATTTGAAGTGTTTTCACACTGGTGTAATCCCTAGTAAGTAGTAAGAGAAACAATATTTTTTTGCTTTGTGGCAGAGGGGTCAAAATAGTTGGTTTTTCACTTTCATAATGGGCGACTCTGGAGAAAAATTGCAGCACTGGAATCATTTTGCCAAGGTGATAAAGAAGGCAAATGGACCTAAACAGTCCAAGTAGGATCATAGGGTTAACTGAATACGTTCTGAAATGTAGCAAAGCCACAATCTACTCACAAAACACTCACCACGTACTCCTGCACCAAGACGTCGGGATTCTCATTCAGACAGATGCAGAGTCCTTTAATGAGGGACTCCCTTCCGGCATCAATGTCATCCTTAAGAATTATAACAAAGAAAATAGAGATATTTGAACTCAGAAGCACAGAAGAAAGTGATCAAAGACAAAAACTCT
>CAEMYA010001091.1:81653-99975 GCA_903131615.1 Diplodus sargus
ATATAAATAGTGATCAGATTGATATTTTGGCAGATATGAAGGAATTGGACAGACTAAATTGTCATTTAGCCGCTGATCGCCCTTTTTAGATAGAAAAGGCGGCACATTTGCTCCAAGGTAAGGATGGCAATTTGCCGGCCGTCTTTCTAAAACCGAGGCGTAATATTCCTCCTTTTCCATAAGCCGCCTCTGAGGTAGGCGTAAACATGTGACGTGACATAGAATTTGTCTTCAAAATAAGAGCTTTACATTGTACCCCAACGGAGTTTAGAACTGGGTTCTTAGCGGGGGGCTTTTAATTTGAAAGTAGCGACCATCCTTAGCTTTCCGACATAACATCAAGCTAACACAACAAAACAGCTACTGAGTACGATGCTGTGTTCCAATATCCATACTTACCGTACTTACTGTACTTAGTTTGAGTACGTAGGGTGTTCCGATCGATCTCAGCGGCGGTTCAGTTGTTCATCTTAATGTCCGCGGTATGAAATGAAGGACTGACTGCTGTGATCAGCTGCTTTTTGGTTTTAAAACTCCTCGGTTGTGGGTCGCACAACAGTGCAGGTCATTGACACCTCCGCCCACCTCACCCACGTGCCGGCACATTTCCGCTTCACATCGTCACCCCTGCAGTCGAGGCGGAAACAAGTGTACCCTCCGTGGCGGAAAATCGGCGGACCACAACAGACCCCAAATTTGCCGGCCTCTGTCTAAAACCGCGGACCGAGCCGCCAAAAGGACGGGCAAATTGGCGGTTTGGTGCTCTGTCTAAAAACGGCTAATGACACTTGACAGGGAACAGAGTGATGAATCAGCTGGCCCATAAGGGCTTGTTGTTCCTCTGGCTTCTGCCGATGTTTAAGATTGTCAGTCTGTCACATACATTTTGCCCCACCACCAAATGTAAGTTTCTTTATAATCTGTGACAAAGCAATTTTGTACACAGCGCTATAAAAATAAATAAATAAATCTTGTCTGATTGGTTGATGCTATATTATTGTGCACCACTTTCTTGCGCTTTGGATAGTCGTGTGTGTCTGCCTGGGTTCCCTGTTTCTCCCTGCCAGGTGCCAGCAGCCTCAGAGTAGCCGCTGTCAGAGGCTCTGGCCCCAGGAAGTAACGTTAAACAGTGGCCGGCGGCGCTAACCTGAATATACGGGTAATGGAGTCCCCTCTCACTAACGTGTGTTGTTTAATCCTGTCGGCGGGGGTGGGTGAGGCTCGTGGGTCAACAGGACTAACAGCGGGGCTGGCAAGGGTTGAAAGTTGAAACCCGCTTCACAACCGGTACCTAGCCTGCCCGTGTGAGGCTTCACATGCCGCGGAGTGGGGCAGAGACAAACTCTGCAGCAGCCGCCAATGGGACCAGGCTACTACTAGCAGTTGCTAGCCGACATGCTAACAACTAACGATGGTGTGCCCGTAGTATCTAATGTGATGACTATGCACGGTACGAGAGAGAGAGAGAGAGAGAGAGAGAGAGAGAGAGAGAGAGAGAGAGAGAGAGAGAGAGACTGTGTTGGCGGAAGAGCCGCGGACTGTTATTACTCTGAGCAGCATTTATGAGAATACGTTACAATATTATATTTGAATATACTTTTTTTTTTTTTTTGAATGAAGCGGGGTCCGTTTGGTGGGGCAGCCGAAGCATTTGGGGGGGCATTGCCCCCCGCGTGCCCATGCCTAGAACCGGGCCCGACCACGTGCCAGCTGCGGTTTGTGTTAGCTTGTGTGTGCTAACCACTTCACATCGGGCTGCTTCAGTAACGAGGGTCAGTACTACAAGTACCGTGAAATCAGCTGGAAACTGGCTAACTAGTTAGCTCTGCTTCGGTCCGCTATGCAATGGCGTTTGAAGTGAGTTTGATGTTAATAATATTACGAGGGAGCTTGGTTGTCACAGTAAAAAGTCTGGAAACGTGCAGACTGGAGACAGAGACGATGCGAACAGTGTCCAAGAGGTTGGAGACAAACACAGCTTTCGCTAGCTGTTAGCCATTAGCTACCTGGCAGTAACTGTAACAACATACAAACAAACTAACATTATTCAGGCACACTAATTATTCTGAAACGTCCTGCTGCAGCCACGGAGTCTGTACTTCTTCAGGAGCCTCTCCTTCTGGGTCCGATTCTGGGTCAAACTGGTTCGGTTGAACGAAAAAATCTCTGCAAGCCATAGCGATACATCCACCGTAAACATTAGCGCATGCTACTTCTAACGCAAGGGGAATCCTCTCCCTGAGAGTGGAGAGTGAGGTAGCAGGCAGGGCTCTCCAAGGAGGCATTGACAGATGGAGCTCATTAGCATTTAAAGGTGCAGGCACAGAAACAGACTGCTCTGAATAGAGCTCTGTAGAGCGACTTTTAGACAGCTGAAATTCAGGACCACGCATGGGTTTGGGGCAATGCATATCGAATACAGAGATTTTGGACTTCTGACAGCTGTGTGAAATTGATGAAAAACAGTATAATATGGGACCTTTAAGCGATTTGCATAAACTAAAGCAAGAAGTTTATAATCATTGCATAGTAAGGTTATTGGTCTCCAGTTGTCTAGCGTCAACAAATCTTTTTTGGGTTTTGGTAATAAGGTTATCAAACCTATTTTCATAGTAGGGGACAAACTTCCTTTCTTAATACATTCCAAAAAAGCGTTATATTGTAGCTTTTTTATATCCACCCAAAAATGTTTTAGGAATTCAGATGTTAAACCATCTATCCCTGGTGATTTACCGTTTTTCATTTGTGCAAAATGCATTTTTAATTTCTATTACATTTAATTCATCTTCAAGTATATGTTTGTCAGTTTTTTTTATGTCTTCATCGATTTTTTTCAAATAAAAAGTCACAATCTGATTTATTAAATTTTGATTTGTATAAGTTACAATAAAAGAGACACATTTTTATCTTGGACTAATTTCTGATCTTCAATAATAATATCATTTGTCATAAGTTTACTTATTTTTTTCTTGGTTTGTCTTTGTTTTTCCGAGTCCAAAGAAATAAGTTGAACCTTTTTCACCGTTTTCGATCCATCTAGCTCTTGATCGAATATAAGCTCCATTTGCCTTTGTTGTGTACATGTCATCTAATTGGGATTGCAATTACTTTAATTCAGTAATGTTGTCTAAGGATAATTGTGTATTACTTGTTAATGAATTGATTTTGTCAATTAGATCCTTTTGTATCCTTATAGGTGACAGTTTTTTTTAACTGTGTCAACTGCTATTTGTTTGGTCTAAAACTTAAACCATTCCCATTTACTGATATCACTAATGTCTAACTTTTCAACCTCCAAGATAAGAGACTTCACCTGATCACAAAGATCAACATTTTGTAAGAAATCATTGCTAAACTTCCAAATATTTGGAGAATTCAGTTGTTGCTTGGATGTTAATAAGTTTAGACTAATCATGCAGTGGTCTGTGAGCGGAGAGGCTGATATTTTACATCTGAAATATCATTACATAACTCACATGAAATCAGCCAGTAATCTAGTCTTGAACATTGACCGTTTCCTGCAGAGTTATACCATGTATACTGAACTGATGTTGGATTTGATGTTCTCCAATAATCAATTATATGTGTTGTTGTACATAAAGACAGTATAGTGTCGCTGTATACGGGTTGAGAATTCCTATGAGGTAGTCGGTCTAGCCATGAATCTGGGGCTATACTATGGTCTCCTCCCAATATCACTTTATCTGAATTATGTGTTGTTTTCCATTCATTTATAAGTTGGCTTAATTTTGCATAAAAGTTCACATTGATTGCTTGGATGTTAAAGCCATAAACACACATTAAAATATAACATTTGTCATTTGTCTCCATTACCACCATTAACCAGTGACCTTCAGTATCTTTTTTATGATCAATTATGTTACCTGGAAATCTATTGAATAATATCATGACTCCTGCTGAGTGTGATGTTCCATGTGCAAAGAAGGCGTAATCCCCCCATTGAATTTTCCAGAATTTTTCATCAGTCATAACAGAATGAGTCTCCTGTAAAAAAACACATGGCGATTTTTGATCCATACAAAACAAAAAAATGGCTTTGCGCTTTGTAATGTTTTTCAATCCCCTAACATTCAATGACATAAAAGAAATTATGGTTGTTCTAAATGCACTTAACTTAGTTTTTTTTCTGTGCAGTAATGAACATGTTATCCTTAATAACATATCAAAAATATCGAAAAAACAACAACTTTGAAATTGAAGTCCTTAAACTCCTTTTATCAGTTAAATCAGTTAAACTTTCACCTGGTAAGATTCATACTTACAGTATATGTTTAAACAAAATATCTGAGAATTTTGGGCCACAGCTTAGCACGAGCCTCATGATCTTCTTTTGAGAAGTCCTCCTTGAACTGAATGTTCATCTCTCTGCACACTCTTGACTCTCTTGATCTCCTCTATACTTCATCACGAACAGTTCGCAAGGCAAATTGGATGATTACAGGTCTGGGCATCTTGTTGGTAGCTGCGTCGTTCTTCTTTCCCAAGCGGTAAACTGTGTCTACTGACTCAAGGAGTTTCTCCACTGACAGCGGGATTGTAAGAATGCCATCACAGTCTCTCTTGTATCCTCTTTGTCTTTTTCAGGAAGGCCCATCAGTCTAAGATCCCACCTTCTCTTATACCTGGCTTGTTCCAAACAAATCTGCTTCTGTGACGCATTTTCCTTTTTCAGCAACAGCATTTCTTCCTTCACTTTACTTATTTCTTCCTTGTTTACTGCTTGTGTGTTTGACTGAAAACGTTTGAAAGTCGAATGGAAGCTGTCATCTTGTTTATCAAATCTCTTTATCAAAGTTTGAATTGTATTCAAGATGGTTTCATTTGTAACCTCACCCGGCTGGTTTCTCTCGTCTTGATTCCTTGGTTTCATTTTTTTGGGATTTGGGCTGGGCAGTGGTGTGTGGTTATGAAGCATTTTCTGTTTTTCTTCCTCCATCGCCTCTATTTCTTCAAGTTCTTCTTCATCACATGCCATGCAGGGCCGTCAGGTTGTAGTCGTGGTCTGTTAGTGTTTGAGCTTTAGCTTCTTTGCTAACGTTAGCCATCTCGTTCTCCTTGTAAAAAAAAAAAAAAAAAAAAACAACAGAGCAAAAGTGGTCAGCTCGAAGAAACAAAACTCCGCGGGGCTCAGGAGTTGTTTATGCAGTTGTTTTTTGTCGAAGGATGAATGTCTAGGACGGTTTCAAAACTTTAATAACGGAGCCTGCAAAACAACGCTCACTCCGCCATCGTAACTTTTTTTTTTCTTTTTTCCAAAATCTTTATTTAAATTCATCACCAATGACAAACAGACAATACTGAACATGGGGTACATACATTCGACTCAATTAGAGGATCCAAAGGCTTTGTGGAGAAATAAATAAATAAAAAAATATAAGTGGACAAAAAATCACAGTGAGGATCTCAAGGCTCTGTAGAGAGCTACAGTCCGGATGGCCTTCTTGTTTATTAGTCCTGTTAATGTATCAAAGTATATCCTCATTTCATTTTTAAATTGGTGTATATTGGGTTTTCTTTCAGTCCATTTGCATTTATGTACATAAAATCGTCCATACAATATAAAAAGGTTTAAGAAAAATACATGACTTTGGTCCATAACTTTTTTCTTAAAGTAAAAAATAACATCCTTTTTTGTAGGTTAATCTTAATCCCACATAGCGATTCAAACATATTTTCAACATCAATCCAGAAGAACTTTACATAGATACAATCATAAAATAAATGTACAATCGTTTCTGTCTCAACTTTACAGAATACACAGGAATCAGAGAGATCAGGGCCCGTATTCCTGAAGATTCTCAGAATCCTCTCAGAGAGCTCCTAACTTAACCTAAAAATTCCTAGCAAGGAGTCTTAGCTTAGGAGTGATTCCAGAACATTCTCAGAGAACTCTGAGCAAGGAATGGACAGAAACTCCTATCTTAGTGAGGAGGTGTGGTTGACCCCATTGCTAGGTATGAGTCATCATTTCAAAAGCTGTGATTGGTTGATCCTAAAAGCTATATAAAAAATATACTTTTGGTGATAATGGGCAAAGGACGGACCCTCAAATCGATAAACTTAATCATAGAATCTAATCTTATGAAGGCTGTGTAATTGTAAATAATATTTCACATAAAAGAAAATATCTGTTAAATGAATAGCAAGCTATACTTTAAAATAATCCTACAAAATGTGTGAAAACTTAGGCCCACTTGCACAGTATTCACATGGTGATAGTTATATTTATTTGCTTATATTCATTGCCATGCTGGTAATTTTTGCACTTTCAACTTTCAACATTTCAACTCAATTTGGTATTAACGAGGGTGAAATGGCTCAACTTTCATCAATGTCTGTGATTGCTGACCGGCCTATAAGAAGCAGTGATCTGATAACTTTCATTTCGGGTGGTATTGCATAGTGGCGTTGGGTTGGAGAAGTAAGTGCATCTCTAATGAGATCAACAACAAACATGATTCCTGCACGATCTAATCTGTAATGTTTCATTAATTCACTCTCATCCAGTGTTTGTAGAATATCTCTCCTGCCTCTTCCGTCCGCCATTTTGTCCTCTGCTTAGGGAACTCCTAAGCCGCTTAAAAGTCCTCTTCCGTGCTTTTAACAGATCTCACCTTAGGAGCTATCTTAAGAGCTAGGATTCTTTAGGAATAGCTTTTATCTTTACTGGGATCTACTCTTCACTTTTAGGGGAAATTCTAAGAAAACATTATGATTCTAAGAATTTTCTTAGAATTTGGCCACTAGGAGCAACTCCTTGCACTAAGAATCTTTAGGAATACGGCCCCTGGTCTGTATTTTTTGAGAAAATAGTTCGTTGGGTAAATTAGGTGTATCATTTTATAATAAACATCATTCACTTTATTGTTGATCAAATATTTTTTATAGTAAATCCATACCAATTTCCAGTTAATTCTATCAAAAAGACCATTCCAATAACTTTTGGCATGGGAATTAATAGAGCATTGCAACATACATCTAAAAAATGTATTATTGCATTTTTTATCTTTAATATTGATGACATTCAGCAGGATATCAGCCTTCAACATTGGTTATTCATTAAACACATTGCTGCCTTGTAATAGTCTTAAGAAGCATGTTGGTATCGCATCAAACACAATACAATATTCTCGTGCCGGTATTGGAATACCGAAGGTCTTTAAAAATTCTGCGTATGAAAGTAATTGACCATTCTCGTTGAGCAATTGTGATATGAACAGAATCTTGTTTCTTACCCAATTATCAAAAAAGATTGATTTATTTTTATATCTGATGTTTTTATTGTTCCAAATTAAGTGTTTGTGGGGAGAGAAATTATGTTTGTATATAAGAAGCAAACATAAAAGCGCCTGCCTGTGAAAGTTAAATAGATAGATCGAGAGTTTATTTATGTCAAAATTGCATTTGAGAAAAAATTCTATACCACCAATTTTTTCAAAAATAAGATTGGGAAATAAGTACCATAATTTATCTTTATTTTGGATGTAATGTTTAATCCAGTTCACCTTAAAGACTATGTTAGATGAATGAAAGTCCATCATATTTAATCCTCCTTGACAGTCCGAACTAATAACACACTCCTGTTTAGGTAGTGAGACTTGTTTCTCCATAGAAAGTTGAATAAGGTAGAATCTATTTTCTTTTCAGTTGATTTGGGTACATCTAATACTTTCGCTGGATAAACAAGACGTGATAAACCTTCAGTTTTGGACAAAAGTACCCGACCTTTGAGTGATAAATCCCTCATGAGCCACATGTTAAATTTATTTTTAATTTTTGGAACAAGGGGTTGGAAGTTTGACTCTATTCTGTTTGTTTGATTTTTACAAATATTTTCTTAATCTGCATTTCGTCCTTTAAATAGATAGCAGTATCATCAGCCAGCTGGCAACATTTAATTTCTTTAACTAAAATTTGAATACCTTGAAAGGAATCATTATATATATGTAGGGCCATTGTTTGCATGACCAAAAGGAACAAAAAAGGGGCTGCTGGATCTCCTTGTTTTATACCTCGAGAGATGTTGAACCTGTGAGTGGTCCTCCATGGAAGTTTAGCTGAGCTGTTGCACTCACTATATAACATTTGTATTGCCCTTTTAAAGTATTGACCAAACCCCAAAAAATCTAACACTTCTGATAGCACCTCATGCTTTACAGTGTCAAATGCTTTATATATGTCTATGAATAATATGTAACTGTTGTCTGCGATGTATTCTTTGTAGTCGATCAAATCCAAGATCAAACAAATATTGTTGCTTATGTGTCTGCCTTGCATAAAACCAGACTGACCATCGTCTATAAGTGTGTCTAAAGAAAATTTTAATCTTTCTGCAAAGATGTGAGACAATAACTTTGCGTCATTGTTAATTAAAGTTATTGGTCTCCAGTTCTCAATCTGTAGTCGATCTTTATTGGGTTTAGGTATCAAGGTGATTAGGCCTTGGCACATTGTTGCAGGGAGCTTACCAACTTCTATGGCCTCCTTAAAGACATATAATAAAAATTCAGAGATGTGGTCTTGGAATGCCTTATAAAACTCGCTGGTAAGTCCATCGTTCCCTGGGGATTTATTATCTTTTAAGCATCTAATATTATTTTCAATTTCTCTTAGGGATAAATCTTGATCACAAACATTTTTTTGCGTTTGGTCGAAGTGTTGTGCCTTGTCATATATAGAAGAAAAAAATTGGATGGGCTATAAGTGTCATTTGGTTCAGAATATAAGTTTTTATAAAACTCTTCCACAGCTTTAGAAATTTTTTGAGGGTTTTCAGAAATCTGCTGATCAATTTTGAGTTTATACATGTTATTCACAGAAGCATTTCTTTTTTTCTAGATTATGAAAATATTTGGTATTTCCGCCATCGTAACGCCTCTAACACTCCGCGTCTTCTTCCTCGTCACTGACGCTCCGGTCAACCCGGAAGTGTAAAAACTCTTACAAGTCATGAACTCTCACACGTAATAAAAATTACTTTAACTTCTTTTTAAACATTCAGAACCCATGAAATTATATTTTAATGTCACACATTTTAAACAGAAATTATTTATACATTTCAATATCTTATTTATCTCAAAATATGTCATGTAAATTTTAACTTCTTAACAACTGGCGTTTTATCTTTAACTTGGTCTCAGGAGAGAGAAAAAAAGATTAATAATCTTTTTACATAACATTGGCCTTTGCTAATGACATACACAGTAATTAATCTAGCATATACTTTAATTAAATAAATCAATTCAAGCTAAAATTTAAGATCTATTTATCTATTTATACCTTTTACCTTTTACCTTACCTTTTTAATACCTTTTAGAAAAAGGTCACCTGGGGTAAAACTCCCCCTGCTACCCTGATTAGCATTTGCATAGCTCTCAGCAACTTCATTTACATGTTAAAGCCTCCCTTAGAATCAGGGGGAGGGGGGGACGACTGCCAAGCAAGGCCCACGTCAATTTCCGACAATTCACGTCAGTTTTCGGTGTTGCCTGCAAATTGCCGTGAATTGTCGCAAACCTGAATTTCCACTACAATTTACAGTGCCGCATACTGACGAAAATCCCACTTTTCATGCACTGGCTTAGTCTACTGTAACTTGCAAAAACAAGCTTCTAGCGCTCTGAAAAGCTTAATTTGGCCAGAAAACACTTCTGACTGAAACAAATGACAGAACAACTGAAACCATGTTTGCATACTGTAGTCAAGTAAAGTTATCCACTTTGAGCACAGTTTCACTTACGAAAGCATTTTTGACTGAAATACAGCTTGGTGTATCATTAGGGCAAAAACAAGCTTCTAGCGCTCTGAAAAGCTTGATTTGGCCAGAAAACACTTCTGACTGAAACGAAGTGAAATTGTACTCAAAGTGTCTGAACTTTACATGATTTACATGAGTTGCTCTGTCATTCGTTTCAGTCAGAAGTGTTATTTCTGCCCAAATTAAGCTTTTCAGAGTGCCAGAAGCTTGTTTTTGCTAAGTTAAAGTAAACTAAGCTGTATTTTTAGTCAAAAATGCTTCCTGAAGTGAAATTGTATTCAAAGTATCTGAACTTTACATGATTACAGTATCTAAACATGATTTCAGTTGTTGTATCATTCGTTTCAGTCAAAAGTGTTTTCTGGCGCTAAAAGCTTGTTTTTGCAAGTTACAGTAGACCAGTGATGTGCACGGGGGGGTGCTCTTGGGTGGCAAAAACGCGTGCTAAAGTGCCCTCTTGGGCGGTAATAACGAGGACCATACATACACATTAGTCTTGGATAATGTACAAGATAATGACATTTAGGTGTTAAAACATTTCCAAAGACCTCTGTCATCTCAGAAAGGAATGTGTGTACAAGTATTTCCAGATATGCTAGTTCATCTTTCCTCACTTTGGGTGCCATGACAATATCTGCAATCTCTTTACACAATAAGAACACATGCCAATATTTGCTGCCAGGCGGAATACGGTGCCCCATTACAAAAGGTAACAATCTGAAAAGACACAATTTTTTAGTAGCTGTTCCTACGATTCCTGAAGTTTTGAGTAGTCTTTCAGACAACAGCACAGGCTTATTGGCTTTGTCATTTTGACCTATACAGAATTTTTGAAGCTCCTCATTTAGCTCAGCTATAGTTATATGCTTTTGTCTATGTGCTTGGCAAATGACATGCTTCATTGTCAGTGGAAGAACTCCCACCAGCATATCATGCATGACGTCTGGGGGCAAAGACTTGGTCACATCAAAATAACCTAGTGCATTAAAAGGACTAGTGCACCGTACACCATACAAAGCAGAATTTTCCTTGTTTTGCTGGACACACTGGAGATGATAGTCATGAACTTCAGCTGTTCTCAGAACAAAACCATCTTCCTGGAATTTGTGTTTAATTTCTGAGTGTGTTGCCATACACTAACGACAGATTCGGCCAGATTGAAAACACATGCAGAAACCACCAATCATATGAGCTGACAAATTGTCACCTGAAAAAGTGGCTAAAGCAGCATAAACTTTGTGCTCTGTTCCACAGACATTTATGACGCCTTCAGTCGAAAGCTGTTGCAGGTCCTCTATCATTGGTTTTAATATCATGTCTATGCCAAAGTGTTTCACATGTGAGTAACGAACCAGCAGAGCTAAGTGAATGTGCTTAAGCTGAGATCGATACTTTCCACTCAAATTTCCAACCGTGTAGTAAAATGCACACAACTTATGCTTAGTTCTCTTGGAGCCTAAAGGGTTAACGATTTCAAATTCATCTTCATATAAATGAAGTCTTAAAGCATCTGGATGTTCTCTGAAAAACAAATGTTTCTTAAAATAAAGACCATCTCCATAGTCAGTAAGAAGCTCTTCATCTTTGACCTTGTTGTTTTCAGACAGTATTTGATCCCATACATGAGAACAGTATTTCGTCAAAACTTCAGAGATGGGAACGTAGGAATAGGTTCCTTTTTGGTACCCTGAAGAACCCTTAAGTGTGTAGTGTACAGGTTCTGTATAGTCCATCTTGGCCTTGCAGTGCTCTTTAATCATGTGTGGAGAGCGAACCACCTCATAAGCTTTATCAAAGAAATCAGACGAGTGCAAAACTTGCTGCAGTTCAGGGCACTTTGAAATGTCAAAACCACTTTTTCCAAGATGATAAGAAAGAAACAAATCATAGTTTTCTTTGAAAAAGCAAAAGAGAAATTTGACATCATCAGTAATGTCTTGTTGGACTGACAAATGTAGAAGGTTTTTCTCTCTGCATTTAAGAACAAAGGCAAACAGGTTATCTCTGAAATCCTGTAACAGTTTATCTATATTTGGATTAACTGTTTGCAGATCAGAAGCACTTAGATCAGTCTCTGAATTTTGCTGATCCGGGTTCATGCTGTGTTGGTGTACTGTGGAGTCTTCACTGGTTCTGTCTTTTTTATCGTAAGGCCTAAATACAAAGCATCTGTGCTTCCTATACACGTTAGAAAAAAAAAGTTGACTGACAATCACCCACACCACAGGTGATACTGAAATTTGGCTCATGTGCATGAACAAGTCCAACATGTTGGATGAACTTCATCAGAGTACGTGTCCTTCAAGTGCACTTTGGGCACTGGTACAGTTGAGGCATGATGATCTAGCACAGACGGTTAATCACTCGAAGTACTGTCACTGGCAGGAGCTTGTCTCCCTCTTCCACAATACCAACAACACGCCTCTGGAGGAAGGCGAGTGTGCTTCTCAGGTGTGGTGGATATGCAATGTTGAAAACAAAATACATACTGAAGGCTTCATCAAGGCCTGCACACTGGCACACATCTACTCCATCTACTTTGACCACACTGAGTCCTCTTGCTGTGATTGCCATTTTCCAGTCATTGTCAGTCAGTTGTATGGTTGGATGGAGTGTAGCAGGGTCCCCCTACATAGAAGAAAAACATGTAAGAGAAGCAATTACAAGTTAACTAATCCTTTAAAAAAAAAAAATGTATGTACAATAATTTATTTGGTGAGTACATATCCATTCTGTAAAATTAGAAGAATAATTTTTTGATTTTTACATATGAGAAAAAGTTTCTGGGACAAAAAACAAACTATAGTAAAATAGTGTGTAAAAGGTGAAAGGTGAAAAGTCAATTTAAATCTGGGCCACACTTTCAACAGTTTAATTTACATATTACAAATTCCATAAATTAGTTATTCTTACAGTTAGCCATATTTTTTTCTGGATAAATCCATCAAATTTACATTGGAAACACCCTGTGAGCAGGAGGATTTTATGGGTACAGTTACCCTTTATTCTTTCTATCTCACTAATAGGCTTTGTGCACAGCTCCACTACTTCCTGAACTTAAGCCAGCTCCTTTATTTCCTGTCTTACATTATTGGACAAACTGATCCAGGTGTGTCTGACCATTGTTATGACTAGTACTGAGGTCGGACACACCTATCAATCAATTTGTCAGTTTGTCCAATAATGTAAGACAGGAAATAAAGGAGATGGCTTAAGTTCAGGAAGTAGTGGAGCTGTGCATAAAGCCTTTTAAAGAGCAAACAAACAAAATACTAATACCAGCTGAAGACATCAAAAAAAAGAAGAAAGAGGAATTTAATTAGGATTAAATCAGGCCCATCAGTTATCAGAAGAGTCAGTTAATTCCTGAACCCAAGATATCTTTAAATACTCATACATGAGGTCAGTATAAGGCGAGTCAGATGCCTACCTCTCTCACAGTGATGCAGTGTTCGATCTTTGATGGATGGTAAGTGGATAAGCCCAGCCCTAAAGTCGATTCCTGCAATGCAGAAAAATAGGCTACATTCACAATCACCTACAATTTTCACATTCACCTACTTTATAAGGTGACTTTCCCTCAGCAAGTTTCAGCACATTTGGCAAAACAGTGGCGAAGCCCTCCCTGAAGCGATGACAGAAGCTATGTGTTGAAGGATGGATTCGTTCAACCTCGTCAAAAACCTGAAGAATACATATATGAAGACATTACTATTAGCATTCTGTATGTCATTCAAGTAAGCTTTAATGCCGTCGCCTTAAACGATATCAACTCATAGAATTTTTTTTTTGTTTTACTTTTTTCAGTGGTAAAAATAAATAAGCCTTCAATTTCACTTTCAATTTCTTTTTTTATATCCAAAATCATTACAGATTGATAATACTGAATAACTCAATAACATTCACTGTATTTACACAATACTTACCCCGGCAGGTATCCTTAAATATGGGTATTTGTTGAATACATCCTCCATGGGCACTCCTCCCATAATTTCACAACGTCTCCAGGAGAACATCCGCGCCATGCGGTCTTTGACGGTCAAGATGTCTGGATGTGTCTTCCGACACTCACTTTGCAGCACGTTCACATGGGCCTCAACAGATGTTGAATCCTCTCCAACACAAAGTTCCTTTGGCACAAGGACAGAGATAGATACATGCTAGAAGTCTGCACACTTGTTCTATGTACTCTGAATACAAATATCAGGCATGAAAACGGGTCATGGGTGAAAAAGGTGAGAAGGATACGACCCCTCTTGGAGAAGAAAATGTTGAATATTTCATATTTAAAAGCATCAATCTGATGCATTTTGAGAGAAAAATCAAGCAGAATTACAAGACAGTATGAATGTATGATAAAGTATCTATCTATACATGGTCACATTATGCTATATAAGAAATGAGACGGACAACTTCTCTCATGACATGCGCAACCGCACAACTTTAATAGCGCAATCTGCTGCGAAGAGTGTGTTTTGACAAGACCAACATGGGTTTTGAAAAAGTTGCTGTCTCTCTGCTTGGAAGAAAGGTGCTGGCAACACGTGTTGATGCTATGACCTGCACACTCTTCTTATGCACCTTCTGTTTGACATTGTGCCTGCAGTGCATGGCTGCCCTTGTTTGCATAGTTAATAGCAGCTTTTATACTGGGCAGCAAGCCGCCAATTCGGCTGTCCTTTTTGCGGCTAGGTCCGCGGATTTAGACAGCAGGCTGTAAATTGGAGGTCTGTTCTGGTCAGCCAATTTGCCGCCTCGGAGTACACCTCGAAGGGTACTATCTAAATTCGAGGCGTCGATGTGCCGGCTATTGCGTGAGATGGGCAGAGGTGTCGATGACGTGCACTGTTGTGCGACCCACAACCGGAGGGTTTTCAAACCAAGAAACAGCTGATCACAGCAGTCAGTCCATCACGTCATCTGCGGACGATAAGATGGGCAATTGATCCGGGAGATGCTAGCGTCTCCGGCTAGAGTCCTACAGAGTCTCTCTTAAGGCACTCTAGTAGCGGCAAGCTACAAAAGGTTGCTACTTTCAAACTAAAAGCCCCCCGCTAAGAACCCAGTTCTAAACTCTAATGTGATGCAATGTAAAGCTCTTATTTTGAAGACAAATTCGTTGTCTTTCTGACACAGAATGCAACGTACTTTACGTTCAGCCTCCAGCCAGTCCCCTCACCTCGGCATCATCAACACATCTTGAAAATGAGTTGAAGAGATTTTAGAAAAGTTGTTTTTATCGAATTCAAGGCTCCCCTCAGGCGCGTACATGTTTTCGCAGTTCACTGATAATCTCTGGGATACCTCCATGTCCCGTCACCTCGAGGTCACCTTTTTTGGTTTCAAAACGGCGAATTAACTTTTCTGTCCACCTGCCACTGTGGCTTGTAAATTATAAAATCTACCAGCCACTCAACATTTTTACCAGCCACTTTTATATTTAAGTGTTGATGTGTACAGTACAATGCCTAGAAACATATTTTTCTTGTACAAGGCATGCAAATAGTATTTCCCAATCAGTGCTTGCTACCAGAGTTGATTATTCAGTAATTATGTGATACCATAAATAAACAGGAAATTAAGTCTGAATAGAAAAAATGGTTCAAAATGAGGGTTAGATGGTTAGAAATCTATATCGATATATGTCCCTGCAAATTACAGGAATTTACAAATTTCAACTTATTTCATATGTTCAACTGCACTGGACCCACACAAAGGAAGTGGAAATTGCATCATTAGGTGATTAGGAGGTTAGTAATATATAGCAATATCTACTTGCAACTATAGAATTTACTGTACTTAATTATTCCCTATGTTTAACCGTTACGATGTAACGCCTCATCTTAATTTACTTCAGTTCTTGTAAACCCGACAAGAGTAGCCAGCTCAGCTGACCGGAGCGCTGAGTAATAATTAGTAGCAGTGAAGAGTTCAAGTGAAGGCTTGCTAGCAGTAGAATGGCCAAGACGGTAATTTTGACTGTTTTCAAATGTGTGCAACAACGTATTTTAATTTAGAATAGTTTTATATAAATTACACAAAAGACAAAGACAATAGCCTATATGTTTTACCTATTTCGGCCATAAGCGGTCATATTGACCGCACATCACTTTGTGGGTTTCATCGTAACATTGTTTGTGCTTCTTTGCAAATTTACTTGTGCGTTAATTATTATATAGTTGTATTATATCGCCTGGTTGGCACCATGGGCAAACAAAAACGGGAGTTCCCCCCTCCATGAAACAGCAAGCGGAGCTGTCGACAGGTGCTGAAGCGATGCGACTCTGTGTTAGTGACCGACCGATTATCGGCCACCGATATATCGGGGCCGATAAAAAGGCCCAATTTCTATCGGGGGTTCTATCGTATTGGTGAAATGTTGCGCCGATAGAAAAAAAAGTGTGACAATGACAAAAGCACTGATTTATTTTGTCCAGTGGGGCGTGCTGAGCTCAGCCAGAGACCTTGGCTCAGCTCACATCTCAGTGAAGTCCCTCCCCCACTCTACACCACGAAACCTCCCGACCACCTGACCAGTCAGCCGATCAACCAGCGGACTTTTCCCTCTTTTCCACAAGTCACGGTAAATTAGTTCATGAAATAAGTAACTGTAAACATGAAAACATCATGGAACAACAATTATAGGCCACATTTCATTGCCCCTTTCAAAAATGTCCCCGGCCAAGATCTCCCGTGTAATTAATAACTGCGAGGCACCTTTCCCATATCATTGCAGATGTTCAGTAGTAGCATTAGCCTACATGAGTGACGATAGAATAATGAAGGGCACAGTACATGTTTGTGCAGCAAAACAGTAAAAACAGCCCAACACATGACACGCCATTGCTGTGTAATTGTGGACTGGATTGTCTTGTGCTCATTTCCCCATGTTTGTGAGACAACACAGGACGCTCCCCACTACACGCTTGCTATAGTAACTTTTGATTGATTGAATACGTTACTAAAAGTTTGCAAAAAAGCACCGAAGGGTACAGTTTAATACAAATACAATGCTGAAAGGATTAAACCAAGAAAGCACTTGTCTCCCCGACACGACGTGGGATCACTATTATTTTATCGTCGTCATTTTGGCTTGGTTTGATTGTGTGTGTCCACAGCTGGGTTGGTTTATGGAGGGGACGAATGAACGACATGTTTTTTGGCATGCATTGCTGACCTGGGAATTGTTTCTCAATAAATTAGAAAAAACCTTTCTTATCATTCCCGTTTTCCGTGCATGGTTGAATGAGATCGCATCCACGCTTGGCTCCCTCCTGCGCCGAAATGTCCCCTTTAGTCACATAAACACACATGTGGACACAACCACCGCATCTACTCACCACCTGCATCTATTTAAGCTCCGTCACTTTGCTTTGTTCTTTTGCCCTGATGAAGACCTCCAGGTCGAAACGTTGGCAACGTCTGTTCGATAACACAATAAATTAAGTAACGTCAGGCATATTTAACATCAAGGCTACGAGTGTCACATCACATCCCTGCAATGCTGGTGTCTCTTATTTGTGGCCGCTGCCAGCGCCACAAATAAGAGACACCAGCATTGCATTTGCCTTTCAGCAATCACGCGCTGTTTTCGTCTTTGTTAAAAACAATAACAGCGGCAGCTGTAGGCAGCTGAGATCGCTGTGCCGTCTGTTTTTCATGGAAATATGAATTAACACAGTAAAATGAATGGTTCTCTATTTACAAATTTAAAAATGCATAGGTTAAATAGTACTACAATGCCGCGGTGATGAGCCACCTGGGGGGTGGGACAAAATCCAACAAATGGACTCCTGTGACACTCACCGAAATGAAAACATTTATTGGGATGTGCATTGCAATGGGGATCATGAAGCTGCCGGTGAGAAGGGATTACTGGCGACAGAAGAGATGGCTGTTCCAGACCAGTCTTCCACAAGCAATGTCAAGGGACAGATTTGGAGGTAACTTATTATTATTATAGTAATTACAGTTAGTCGTTCTTGTTCTTGCTGTTACTGTCTGCTATATACTGTATTGTTAAAATAATGTAATTGCAACGATCATAATGATTGTTGTTGATGATGATGAAGTGTAAACCACTGCATGAAAAGTGGGATTTTCGTCCACGTAAACGCCCGAAAATCTCCCAAATTTTCGGCAGTTAACGACAATTTACAGCCTGTAAACGCCGCGTTCACTGTGCCACAAATTGTCGGAAACGAACCACGACATATGTGGAGCTCCCCGGGGTGCGAACGGCTCTAATTTGCATATGAATCGCAGCGAAACCACGCCAGAGGGGTGTTTTGCGAAGCCGGTTTAGTGGGTTAGCGAGCTATGTTGAGTCTAAAGCCAGGCTCTCCTGTTCTAGGAAGGTGGCTCTCTTTTAACCCGGCTAGATCACCATGGTAACGTACGCTTAGCTCATAACCTGACCCGACCAGGTTATGTTCAGAGTTTCGGCTTAAAATCGGCTATAAAAGCGCCGCTGTTACAGCATGTCCGACTGCTGCTTCCACATCTTAATAAAATGCAATATGAAATATTAATTAGGCCAACCTA
>CAEMYA010001092.1:16853-51101 GCA_903131615.1 Diplodus sargus
TTTATGTTATGTATGAAGTGTTTTATTTGTGGACCCACAACTGCTGTAACAAAATAATTTCCCAGTCTGGGATCATTAAAGTAATTCTATCTATCTATCTATCTATCTATCTATCTATCTATCTATTTCACTTGTTTTTTTCTTTAGTTTGAACAGTATACTGACATACTAGTCTACTGGAAATGTATTGGACTCAGAAATGGTGTTTACTATAAACATTTATGATTGAAATGGAATCTATAGGCCTAGTGGATGAAATTTAACTTGGTTGTTAAGAGGTGCATATTGGACAATTTGAGTAATTAGCATAATGAGCTAATTGAGGGGCGACACTACAGGTGAAGAATAGGGACATTTTTTTAACTAGTATATATCCCCATGAAACTTCCCCAGTTGATTACTTACATTAAGAAAAGTATTTTTTGTATTATGACTTTTCTGAAATTGTATGTTTAAATATGCAAATGACGCAATATCTAATTAAATATTAGGTAATTTGCATACATTTCCAGAACATAAATCTAAACAGTGGGTAAAGCAGGTTCAAAAACGTTTCATTTTGTTGACATATTATAGCCAAGCCAGATTAATACTATATGTATGGGTCATAACTGATTATTGAGATAAGATATTTATGACTCCATGCAGAGTTTTTTAGGAAAATCCTTCAGAGTCCTACGACTCGGGTCAGATTTATGGGTTGATTTAAGGATGTTGTGCTGTTATGTACGTTCTCTACTGCCTCGTCTCAGTGTCTTCACTTCACAGAGTCACTGAGACGAGACACTTTAATGTCAGGAAAGTGACAATAAACATAAAAGTCTGATGGTCCACAGATGATCAACACGTTAATCTTTGACACTGCATGAGTTTCAGCTCCCTCAGGTCCATGTGCCAATTTTGCGCAGAAGATGTCACAAATTATATCAGAGAATTTGGCTAAATTTGTGCTGAATTATCACTTTCCCAGAAACTCATTTGAAATAACTCAGCCTGTGGTTTTTCTCTTTTTTAACATATATAAGAAAAACTAAATCAAAATGTTTAATTTAAGTTTTGGTTCTTTTTGTTCTTTGGTCACACTGTCAGAGTGTTTCATAAGAAATAGTTGATGATATTTCCTGCTGAAAGTTCTGTAAATCAGTCCACAGGTTGGCACAGCTCCCCATTTTCCTGAGAAATTCCTTGCAGTCGAAGCGATGAATTAATGGTAATCGATATCAATATGCATTCCAGTGCTGGGTTTGACACTGAAAAGGTTCAAACATGTTCATATGTTGGGATGGAATTCAGTCTTATAATTTCATTACTTGCCCAAGGTGTTGTTTCACAGTTCAACCTAACTAAACTTCAGTTTACAAGTTTCTCTTTAAGACATGTTTGTAAGGAACAGGATTAGGGTCACTGATAAAAAACAAACATTGAGGTATGACTTTTTTTCCCACAATTGTGACTTTTTTCTGGATTTATGCAAATCTCAGGTTTCTAAGAAAGAACTGTGGATCAAAAGTCCGAAAGAAAATGTCATCATCATTGTGTTTGTATTGAAATGAAATACAAAATTACTTAAATAAAAATGCTGCAATAAAACCACATGATCAAAATATTTTGTTTCACGCAGATAAAACCAAGGTGGCATTCAGTGCTGTGTTAGAGACAGGTGGGAGCCATGGACCCTTCAACAAAGACACAACTCTGGTGTACAACAAAGTGATCAGAAACATCGGTGAAGCCTACGATAACTGTACAGGTAAGGACATCACATGCAGCCTCATTTATAGATGATCTATGCTAATTGTTTGGTCTGGGTATTTTATTTTACATGCTGACCTGATGAACATACTGTAGCTGTTAATCATTAATTGTATCAGTAATCAGATTACTTGTTATGCCTCTGCAAAAGTGTAACAGATTATGAAGGTTTAACTTTACTGATGACCAATAAAACTCCAGTAATCAACATTATACATATAGACATAGAAGTTATCTCTGAGCTCTCCTCCCGTCAGTAAACAGTAATCTGATGTGACTGCGGGTGTTTATTCCTCCAGTGGGTCTGGCTCTCCAGGTCAGCAGCTGAGCAGCAGCTATGTCTCCTGCTCCTCTGGTCCCTTCAAACAAGACTATGATTACAAATATTTTTTGTTTTGACAAGGAGCCCCCTGGTGGCAGGAATGACATATTGTACGTTTAAGACGGGTCAAGAGCGAGTTGGATCTATTCACTAGATTGCCAGAAAAACAAATAAATGTCAATGATGCTCCATGTATGCTGGATGTGTAAATATGCCGTTCTAGCCATAACCATCTGATGAGGGAATATCCTAAGTGTGTTTTTTTAGACTGTTGTGGAGTTCTTTTCTCCTGAAGTCTCAAAATAATAATGTAGCTATTCAAAGAGAGATGATCTTCTTCGTGAATTTATTGCAGCAGATTTTGCAACAACGTCCCCCACCTAAGATTTCAGAATCATCTGATAACTCCACATGTCACGTATTGTGTGATATATATTCACTTGACCATACACTCTATTTATGTCTTAGTATTGTTTACTTCTTAACTAACTTCTTATGGTTTGTTTATATTCCTGGTTACACACCATGTTGTATTAACAAAGTCAGTGTCATAACACTGAGGAGCAATCTGTTGTTTTCGCAGGTATCTTCACTGCACCTGTTGCAGGTGATTATTATTTCACCCTCTTCTATCATTCTGGAGGAGACAAAACCACAAACCTGACGCTGGTTATGAACGGTGATGAGATGGTCAGGACAGGTGATCATAAATCAAATGTCGGAACTAATAATGGAGCAAATGCAGCCGTCCTGCAGCTGGAGAAAGGAGATCAGGTTTCTGTGACCATGGAATCAAACTCTAATGTTTGGGGAAAGTACAACACCACCAGCTTCAGTGGTTTCCTGGTCAAAAACATGTGAGAGTCGATGACTCCAGAGAGATGATCCCAACAACCTGAGATCAATGATGCATCGACTGTTACCATTCAAATATACATTTAGATTAATACAAGTGGCTGTTGCTGTCATATTACTGTGATCAACTGGATCCTTCCATTTACTGTTTCATGTCATGACAGTGAAAATAAATATTACAATCTGATGGTCCACAGAGGATCAACAATTTCATTTTGGACACTACCAGATAAAACTCAATATTAAATGTTAAATCACTGATCTCAGGTGGGAGGAAACTTCCTGAGTTTTTTTCCAATATTATTCTGCTTTTGCTTGCTGTCTTATATATCAACCATTATATTACAATGTTTAAGTTGTTGGGAAACTAAATACAAGTAAACTCATTATAAAGGAGTTGAGCCTGGAGGGGTTCAGACCTCTTCCTGTGTGTCTGTACAACAAGAGGATATATGTGTGGAGGAGTTTAAGGAGCAGGTGGAGGATGTTTGAGATGTTGTGATGTACGAAGGAAGAAGAACAATGTGTCTTCAATCTGGAAAATGTCACGACCAGGTAAAGAAAGGTTAAATAACAGCTTGAGTGAAATCATGTACATCCTGTTGTTGTCTACAGTTAATGTGTGTTATCTCAAAGTGTTGTAAGAACTGAGCAGAGACTGCCTCTCCTTAGACATGTCTGTGTGCTGCTGATGATGGCTGCTAATGCAACACTAAAAATCTACTTAACATCTGAATATTGCGTCACCTGGTTTTGGTGTACAAACTCTCCTCTGCACTCCACAGTTTTCATGACATGTACAGATAATAATAAGTGAATGTGTTTCAAATTCAGAACATCATCTTTGATAAGAAACTTGGATGTCATATTCATGTAAGTCCTGGGAGGCAAGTGTACATTTTGGTTGAGTCTCATCACTTTAATCAATCTGTTTTCAGCCTCAACTGTTTTACTGTTTCTAAATAGCAGGTTAGAACTTGACCTGATTGCACTGTTCTCATTGAATGCTTCCCTCTATGTCCTCCGTGCTTGGTTGGGAATGCTGTCTGTAAGAATGCAAAGAACATGCAAGGTCCATCTGTATGAAGGTAGATTTGTGTCTGTATTATTCAATCAAAAAAAAAGGTTGCTTCAATCAAAATATATATTTTCAATAAAAAAACTTTCACTTCAATCAAAAAAAAACCATTGAATCAAAGAAAAAAAGTGCTTGAATGCAAAAATATAGTTGAGACTCAAAAAAAATGCATTTTTTTGAGTCTCAACTATATTGAACACTGTTTTTCTTTGATTGAAAATGTTTTCTTTGACAGAAGTGAAGGTTTTTTTGTTTGAAGCAACTTTTTTGATTCAAGTACTGTTGTTTTGTGTTTGGGACATTCTAATTCTTTACTCTAACAAATGCATATCTTGGATGTCCAGGACAGATTTCAACCCAATCCAATAAAAATATGAAATTGTTGAGTTGTAGAATATAATTGTGTTCAGGAAGAATTCAGAAACCATAAGATGTTGGAAAAATGAGCTTACTTTCTAAAAGATTCAAACAGTGTTCTCATGTCTGGAGTGACTTCCTGTGAGGAAAGTGAACTGAAACAGCATATTATTTTAGAAGACAGCGACATGTAGTGGAATGTTGCAGCATAACATTCCTAAACTGAGTGCTGGAAATGGATCAGGTTCAGTTCAACACATTTTTCATGATATAGAAAATACTTTGACTCAAAATATGTTTTAGGTGAGAACTGATAAGTTTCCCCATCATGTGCATATAATTAATCAGTGAAGATCTGCTGCTTAATAAACTTTATCTTCACTCAGATGTCATAATACATTAATGAGTCCTAAGTTTGAGGTTCGAGCTTCACCTTCATTGCTGAACATGATTGTACAGTCCTGAGTTTCTTTGGAAACAAAAGAGGAAGTAAGATATCATTGTTACACAGTGAGGAAAATGTGGTGGATTTATTGATGGTACTTTAACACAGGAGACACACTTTGTTTAACATGTCAATGAATCAGTGTTAGTTTCTTTTTACTATTGTAACCATGAAGATGAATGTCTTTAATCCGAACCATGACCTTGCTAAGCTAACCAAACCTTGGTCTCTACCAGTGTAGAGACTCTACACCACTGCCTGTCAACACTTTTCGCTTGTAGTGCCTCATGCAACATGAATATGAAGTTTTACGATAAATTTGGCTATCAACAATTAATGATCATCAGGGATAATTACTGATTATGATCACCTCAGGGCACCACTCTTGATGAAGGGAAAAGATTCCAAATTCCCCAAAACAGTCTCATAAAAGTTACTGAGCGACAGTAGCCCTTTTCACAGAGTGCAGTGGTTCACCAATTATCCGTATTGGTTGATCCCACAGAGCCAAGTAGCGCAAGCGTGAAGACATACCGCTGTGTAATTCCCATAGAGAGCCGGCGCTGTGGAGCCTAAAGAGGCGTGATGGTACACGACACGATGGTGACGTCTGTGTGTTTTTTTAAAGGTGTTTCCCCAGGTGTCCTCCTGTCAATTTAAACATTATCTCCAAGTACAGCTGCTGTATTTCTTTCCTCATAAGTTGTCAAAGACATTTGCAGTTATTACCTTAATTTTGTTTGGTCCTGTGACGTTGCTGTGTGGGACATTTCTCTTTATTTTGTTGAGTGAATGACCCGTGTAATTATCAGATTGTCAGACCAACATGTTGTGGCACCAGCTGATCCATTCACATGGATTCGGTTGCCAATACTGCGCCTCTGGTACCACCTCCAGAGGCGTATCAGCACAGTTATGGTGAACCGAACCTGTGTGAATGGATAAGCCGGCAGCAATCACAACACATAACGGCATCCATATGATTATTAACAGTCAGCGGGTATGTGAGAAGGTGAGCATCCCCCCCCCTTCTCACAGTCTCCTCGAGGGAACGCCGTTGTGTGGCGTGGCCCACGAGGGAGCGAAGAGAGACTTTTTCACGGACATTTGTACACACACACACACACACACACTCATACACCCGCACACACTCCCGCCTATTATTCTCAGGACTCAATGAAAAGTTTATGTTGAGGTGTACGGTGATGATAGGTGTGTATTATGCCGTGCTTAGCTATCAGGTGTGGCGTGAGCCGGGCACCGGCGTCAGAAACGCCGTGCGCCGCGGCTCGCATGCACCAAACCCACAACTCACCTGTGACAGTTTTCACTCCTTTCTATCATCCTGGCGTGTAGTGAGGTACCCACTACTCGTCCCACTCTTCATCTGTTCACTGGTAAAGACTCTGGTCCTGCATACATTCACATACACTCGCCTGTGCTCACCTCCACTCCCGGTCTGACTCCACTGCTCCTCTGCGGAAGCGCGCTCCGCTGCAGGGGCGGTCTTTATGGAGCGCGGGGCAAGGGGGGCACGGCCCATGTCGCTCAGGGGTGTCTGTTTTGTTGTTGTATATTGGTTTGGGTGATCCTTATGTAAAGATGTGGGTTTGTCAGGTGAAATATTGTCTGTGTCACAAGGGGATTTGGTATTGTTTATTCAGAGGTATATTATTGTGTATAATGTCAGGGGTGGACAATTATGTTTTTCGTGTTCCCCCTCATTAATGGTTTGCCCCAATTGGGCTTAGCAGGCTGCCATATTTAAAGGAGCTTCATTCAGCTCTCTGGGGTCGGAGTGGAAGTAGCCTGGTGTGAGGTTATGTTCCGGCCATTTTGTTGCCTTGCTGGGTCCTCACGAATAGGTGTGTATTTTTATTGTGTTTGGTAAAATAAAAAGCCGTTTCTTTTGGCACTGAACGTTTCGCTGGCTCTGTTTTCCGCCTCCATCACCTGAATCTGGCTTGCCCGGATCCCCTTTGTGTGGGGAGACCACCTCGGTCCCTCACAGGGTACATAATTAGATTGACAGGTAAACACCTGGGGAAACACTTTGAAAAAACACACAGACATCATCATCGTTTACATCAGCTCCACAGCGGCAGCTTTCTATGTGAATTACACAGCCATTCGTCTTTGCACAGGCTGCGCTGCTTCGCTCTTTGTAAGCAACCAATGTGTAGCATTGGTGAACCAATGCTGCCGCAATAATGCGGCAACTCTGTGAAAAGGGCTACTGTTGCTTTTGTGCAGACGGATTGCTGAAACTCTGTATTGCCACCCTACCAATGTTTACAGCTAAGTCGCTGGACATGGTGGCAGGCAGCATGAGAGCAGGTGAGGAGACGTGACTAACAGTGCAGCGCAATCACCCCATCTGACTACCCAAAGAAGACCGTTCAAGGCAATGAGCTTTTATTTTGATACTTCCGGTTACAGGCAGTGCAGATTTGCATATTAGCAAAATATTTTGTTTCACCCGTGATATTTAGATTTAACATTTAGCATTTAGATTTAACATTTAGATTGTATTTAACATTTAAATTTGTATTTGACATTTATATTTAAATGGAATATTTAGATTTATATTTAACATTTATATTGTATTTAACATTTAGACTTGAATTATACATTCCGATTTAGATTTAATATTTAGATTTAGATTTCACATAACATTTAGATTTAATATTTTAGATTTAGATTTGTTCTTCAGATTAATCATTGAAGTTATATTTTACAAGAGAAGTAAATATCACAAAGTTCAGAAATATTGCTGTAAATTTTTATACATTTTTTTTGCTAAATGTAGCACAACTTTGCTGTTCATTTTAGCATGCACAACTTTACAATCGGCACTACATAAACTTTCAGATGGTGACTGTGATTAACAATTATGTTAAAGACTACAACCGTACCATTACAGCTGATAATTGTCGAATGTTTGAGTCTTTGACAGAGTACAGGTTAGCAACATTCACTCTAATACAGTATTAGACAGGATGAAGGTTAAAAAGTATTTTACGTAGCTTTTAAGTAACACAGATGAAAACACACAAACAAGTATGTAATATACACAGGTGTGTGTGTGCAGCCTTTAAGTCATTGAAGTTAATTGCACAACGTATCTTAAACCATGTGAATCAACACCACCTGAAACTCTGACATTTTCAAGAATAGCAACAGGCACATTCATTGTCGTGATCACACACAGCCATACCCACCTTGAAGTGTCATCAGTCATTTTTTATTTTCTTTCGCTCAAGAAGGGGAATCTTGTACACCCATAAGACATTTGATCCTTCAGTTAATCAGAACAATGTTTTTTCAAAATTCAGTATAACCAAATTTGGATTTGGATTTATTTGGAATAGAGATAAGGAGGGAAGGAACTTACTTTGGGAACAACACCACCTGGGGACTTACACCCCAGGATATGAAAACCAAATTCTTTAAAGGGCACAGGGTCGAGACTGATGAGGCAGAGACAGTAAATAAAACAAGTGTTTTTATTTATAGTGCTGTAAAGGAAACCTAAAACAAAATGGAAACTTAACTGTTGAAATGATTTCAAACAAGGTGAGTACAAGTATATTTTATTAACAGAAAAAATGTAAGAGAAGCCAACTATAACAATACTAAAACTCTAATGAAATTAGCATAAACTAAATCAGTGGGCTGGGGCATCAGTGGGGCCAGACTACTGGAAAAAGTTACCCTGTCTCACTACTCTGGGGGACAACACTACAAAAATTACAACAAAACATACACTAAAAAAGCCCCAGTGCCTACTTGCATGCAACAGGAGTGAGGTTCCACCTCGGTGCCTAGCCTCCCACCTGAGGACACCCAGGCCACACTGAAAATGAAGGAAACAAAAAAAAAAAAGACACTTCCTGAAACAAAGAAAATCAAAAACAACAAAAATCAAAAACATAACAAAACCAACAACCCAGTTAATAATTAAACAATAAGGTAAACCTAACAAAAACAAAGCAAAATAGAACAGCAGCAGGTGAGCCTAAAACACAAAAAGGCACATGTTAAAGGGGGTGACAACTTTAAACCTACTGGAAACACAAAAATGGGGGCTCTCCTCAACAATTTTGGCAGGCAGCCACCACCAGGGACCAGCAAGAGACTAAATTGAGCCAGCTGAGGTCTTTTATACTGCACCTTGGCAGGGGAAGGAGTGAAGGGAGGAGTTTGGCTGGACAACCTGGGTTGCGTTCACAACACCTCATTGTGGTTCACTACACCTGCAACAGAAACACCCTCGTGTAACCCGTTTGAAAACACCTGATAATCTATTTATAATCAAAATACTTATTAAATCTAAATAATCTAATGTTATTTAACTTGGTTATTTCTTAAGTTTTAACATCAACATTGTGTGTGTGTGTGTGTGTGTGTGTGTGTGTGTGTGTGTGTGTCTGTGTGTGTGTGTGTGTGTGTGTGTGTGCGTGTGTGTGTGTGTGTGTGCCACCTGAAACTCTGAGCTGACATTTTCTCAAGAACAGACACAGGCAGCTATTCACTGTGGTAATCACACCACATCTAAATGTGCCATAAATAACATTGCAAACAGCCAAAAACAGCTCAGAATAACAGTCGTGTTTTCAGATGTGTGATGATGCATTTTCCAGGGAATTTAACCATGTTTTGAAATTGTTTATTTGACTACGGAAGTAGGAGAATCTTGTCAACCCATAAAAATAACACTTAATCCGTCAGTTAATCAGAAAGAATGTCATTCATTTGCTTCGTGGACAGAGTCACTGAGGCAGCACTTTATTTAATGTCAGGAAAGACAGACTGCCTCTCCTCAGTCATGTCTGTGTACTGCTGATGAAGGCTCCTAATGCAACAATAAAGACCTAATGAGCATCTGAACAGTAGTTCATGTTTTCAGACATTAAAAATCATACTATAATTACTTTTCAGCTTACATGTATTTGTCATTGTTAAATGTCTCATAATAGCAATAATACATTTCAATTTTGAATATTCTTTTTAAATAATAGAGTTTTTTATTTGGTAGCAAATCACAAATTTTAATCACATTGGTAACACATTATGATTAACATGATTATCAAATGTTTGATCTGTAGTTACAGCTGTTTAGTTGTCAGAGACTAAATACATTCATACTATAAACTTTAGAAATCATAGTGGTAATGCATTGTATTGAGACTGAACAAGTTCATCAGCTGATTGAAGTCTTGAGCAAAACAAAAACTTCTGGTAAGTGGGACCTGTCAGCCACCGTGAAATCCTACTCATTCAGATTTTAAGAGAAAATATATGTTTTTTATTTTTTTTTATTTCTGAACACAAAATATTAATCACATTGGCTGCAGGCTACAGGTGAGCCAGGTGGCACAGGTAATCCACACCTCCTCTGAAGACCCTGGCCTTCACTCCATCTACAGTATAGAGACCCTGAACACAACATGATACAGGCAGAGTCACTGCAGATACAGAAACCACCACATACACTTGGAATATAAATACCCTCATATCAAATCAATAGATAAAACACTTAAAAGGAGGAGGTTCATTACAAATTTCAAATTTTTTGCCATGAAACTCCCAAATCCACCTCACACAGCAGTGTCTATGTAATACTCAATTCAAATAAATCTGATAATATAGTTTCTCAAAATAAATGATCTTATTATCTCAGGAAAACATTTCTTCTTCTGTGATATTGATACAAGTAACTTGTGATCTGGAGAAATAAATATGAGAAATAATATGTGTGACCTATGACCCTTCAGGGCTTCAACAGTTCTTTCCCTGTAGGAACTTTAACATTTGTAAGTTTTGTTAAGGCGTTGCTCGTTCTGTCAACCGGTGTTTCTGATGAAATACTTGGAGATATTTCTCATTACCTGGTCAAACTTCAGTAAAGCAGTTAACTGGGTGGTGCAGTACAGGCCCACATTTTCCCAACAAACTGATCAAAAATCTATTTTCTAAATGTTAAATAACAAATTTAAAAAGTATGGGCAGTGCAGCACCTGACAATTCATTACAAGTGTGTTAGAAATGTCTCAAAAAAGTTGCTCATCAATACATTACTCAAAGTCAAAGGATCTTACTTTGAAAGCAACTGATAATCTATTTATAATTAAAACAAAAGGAGCTTCAGTTTAAATCTAAATATAATGTGTGTGTGTGTGTGTGTGTGTGTGTGTGTGTGTGTGTGTGTGTGTCCAGCTTTTAGTAAGAGTGGACGTTGATTACGAAATGTATCTTAAATTATTAAACTGAAACTCTGAGCTGACATTTCTCAAGAACAGACACAGAGAGCTATTCATTGAGGTAATCACACCACCATCTAAATGTGCCATAAATAACATTTATCAACTGCAAACAGCCAAAAACAGCTCAGAATAACAGTCATGTTTTCAAATGTGTGATGATTCATTTTCCAGCTAATTCAACCGTGTTTTGAATTTTTTTATTTGACTACAGAAGTAGGAGAATCTTGTCAACCCATAAAAGAACATTTAATCCTTCAATTAATCAGAAAGAATGTCATTCACAATCACTAAATTTGGAATCAGGGTTGTATGTGCATTTGGTGAGTATTAAAGATATTTTTTGAGATATTTTTTGTGCAACTTCATCGGCATCATCCGCAGATGATCAACAGTTTTTGGACACTGTGACACAAAATTGTGCTGAATAATCACCATCCCAGAAACTTACTTGATATCACTCATCCTTTGGCTTTTGTCTTATTTAACATTTATAATGAAAACTAAATCAAAATGTTTATTTTAGCTTTTTTTCTATTTATTCTTTGGTCACACTGTCAGAGTCTGTCATAAGAAATAGTTGATGATATTTCCCGTTGAGAGTTCTGTAAATAAGTACACAGGATGGCACAGCTTCCCATTCCTCCCTAACCCTTCCTGAGAAATTCCTTCATCTTCAGAGCCAGGATGATGTTTTCCCACCAAAAAAGATTCTCTGTAATTGGCTGAGGGAGGCATGTGACATAAAAAGTTCCATCAATTGAACAATATAAAAGCAGCAGCAGTGATCCTGTTGATCACAGCTTTGGAGGGACGAGCAAAGACGAGTGAAGAAAATATCTACTCTGCAAATCCACCATGACTGAGACAGGTAGAATGAGACTTTCTTCTTCAAGATTTGAATTAATAATTTTTTTATAGAGCGACTTTTAGTTTTCTGTGCCTCTGTAGGAAGATGTTGTGGATGTAAAACGAAAACCAAAAAGTTATATTAAGTAATTAATTAATGGTAATTAATATCAATGTGAATTCCAGTGCTGGTTTTGACACTGATAAGGTTGAAAAATGTTCATATGCATGTGATGAAATTCAGTCTTATAATTTTGAGGCTGCTCGGCCTCTAAGGGGCCAGTAGTGAACAGAAATGAGGAGATTTAATGGCCAATTGATTCCTAACACTGTGTTGTTTTACTCCATAATGTTCAAAATTTTGTTAGAGACAACAGTTCAACCTGTACTAACCTTCAACCTACAAGCTGCTCTTGAAGTCATGTTCAGAATTCTGAGTTCAAAGTCAGAATGAAAGTCAGACTTGTAAAAAAAAGGTTAGAACCATTTTTTTTTTTTTTTTACAGTGGCCCTAATCCTGTAACATATGTTTGTATTGTGATGGAATCCAACATGTTCTACAAGAGAATTGCTTCAATAAATTAACAGGATGGAACTATGTCATTTCACACAGGCAAAACCAAGGTGGCATTCAGTGCACTGATAGAGAAAGGTGGGGCATATGGACCATTCAACACAGACGTAACTCTGGCTTACAACAAAGTTCTCACAAACATCGGTGATGCCTACAACAGCTGTACAGGTGAGGACATCACATGCAGCCTGAGTCACCTGTCACTGTTAGATTGTTGATACAAACTGGGCTGATGAATATACTGTAGCTGTATATCATTGTTAACATTTTTGTTATCTGTACTTGTTCAAAGTGCAACAGATTATCAAGGTTTAAATTTACTGATGACCCGTGCAGTGTCAGACTGATGAAAAACACAGTAATCAGTAATATTATACTGTACATTAACAATGAAATGTCTCGGTGCAACGTAGCAGTAAAAACTTGACATGTATTTTCATTTCCAGCATTCAGGGGCATCCATACTAATTTTGAGTAGTGGGTGGGACTCTTCCCGTTCTAGTAAAATGGCTGCAACAGCCATTATAAATTTGTCATTCAATCAATGTACATGTGTTTAGTGTTTTATTATCTTCAAATATGCTTTCTGGGGCAGCACCCTGCTTGTCTACGGCTGCGGCTGTTATGGCTCGCGAGAGACAGAGATTTAATATTAAACAACCACGCCGTTTGTGTAATTTCACTGTAAGCTTGCAGCGTAATTATTACGCCAAAACAACATATTATGACCGTCAAGCAATTTTAGATTCAGCCGAACACAGAAGTTTCAAACTTGTAGATGCAACCACTCTGGATCTTCTGGAGTCAGCAGCACCAAGTTCCAGGGGGTGCAGATTACAGACACTCTGACATCACACCGGAGCTCTGGTAAAGAGAGCACACCTCCCCCCTCCAATTCTCACCACATTTTACAGAGGCACTATAGAAAGCATACTGACCAGCTGTAAATCTGCCTGGTCAGGAGCCTGCAGTGCCTCTGACTGGAAGTCCCTTCAGAGGGTGGTGAGGACGGCAGAGAAAATAATCGGGAGCCCTCTTCCTCCCATCCAAGACTAAAAAAAACGCTGGGTAGGGCTCATAACATCAAGAGTGACACCTCCCACCCCAACCATGGACTGTTCTCGCTGCTAGGCTCCGCAGCCTTCACAGAAGAACAGCCAGGTTGACTAGCCCCAAATACAAAATAACAATTCCCTCCATCCTCCCTTTCACACCCACCTACACCAAGTCAGGACTGCTAACTGGACTGTGAAAACAATACATGTGCAATATATTGTATATTTTTATGTAGTATTTATAGTCACTTTTTAATGATTTATTGTTCATGTAAATACATGCTGCTGTTTTTATCTTGCACTATTCTGAGCCATTGAATGTTGGGAGCCAAAATGTTGTTCCCATTGAACTATAAAGTGAAATTCGAATGACAATCTAACTTCCTCAGGATGAAATAGGAAAATGTACTGAAAATATTTCTGATGCCACTATAACCAGATAAAATCAAACCACCTATTAAATGGCATCAGAATACAGGAAATGATTCATCTTTGGCTTCACACCTCTACCATGTTGTAAATATTACTGTCACATTCAAAGCCTTTCAGAAACCCATAAAAATCCTCTGTTGTTTTCACAGGTGTCTTCACTGCACCTGTTACAGGTGTTTATTATTTCACCTTCTTCTATCATGCTGGAGGAGAACATAAAGCAAGGCTGACACTCTTCAAAAACTGCGAGATGATAGTCAAGTCATCTGATCACCAAACAGGCTCCGACGTAGCTGATAATGGAGGAAATGCAGCTGTCCTGCAGCTGCAGCAAGGAGAGCAGGTTTATGTCAGCATGCCCGCAAATCATCATGTTTGGGCAAAAGAAAACAGCACCTCCTTCAGTGGTTTCCAGATCAGTTAGAATCAGAGAGAATCAATGAATTCAGAAAAATGTTTCCAAAGATCTGATGCACCGACTCAGTTACCATTCAAAGGTACAATTAGATTAAAACAGGTGGCTGTTACTGTCATATTACTGTGATCAGCCAGAATATATCATTATTCCACTGAGTCTGAACTGTTCCATTTACTGTTTCATGTAAGTGACAATAAATATCACAATCTGATCATCCAAAGAGGATCAACACTACCAGATGAAGCTCAAATATTAAATATTCAATCACTGATCTCAGGTGTGAGGGAACTTCTTGAGTTTTTTTCCAATATGCTTCAGCTTTTGCTTGCTGTCTTATATGTCCACCATGATATTACAATGTTTAAGTTGTTGGGAAACTAAATACAAGTAAACTCATTATAAAGGAGTTCAGCCTGGAGGGGGTTCAGACCTCTTCCTGTGTGTCTGTACAACAAGAGGATATATGTGTGGAGGAGTTTGAGGAGCAGGTGGAGGATGTTTGAGATGTTGTGATGTACGAAGGAAGAAGAACAATGTGTCTTCAACCTGGAAAATGTCACGACCAGGTAAAGAAAGGTTGAATAACAGCTTGAGTGAAATCATGTACATCCTGTTGTTGTCTACAGTTAATGTGTGTTATCTCAAAGTGCTGTAAGAACTGAGCAGAGACTGCCTCTCCTCAGTCATGTCTGTGTGCTGCTGATGATGGCTGCTAATGCAACAATAAAGATCTACTGAGCATCTGAATAAATAGTGGTTCATGTTTTTAGATGTTAAAAATCGTACTAATTTTCACTGTTAACAAGCAGCTTCATAAACTATTTATTAAACAGGGGTTTATTAACACCAGTTGCAACTTCATAATGAACATCCAAATAATATTTATAGATGAACTTCAGTATTTATTAAACATTTATTTATGTTGTTTATTTCGGGCATGTCAATTCATCATCATCACATTTCATCATTGTTCAAATAATACAATACATATGGCCGAAAGGGAAAAGCGGGAGAAGCCAAAGCTTATCTAGTCCCGCCCCCATTACCCACAGGATAAAATCTTCATCCTAATCTTTTCTTATCTTTTGCATTTTACATTTACAAAATGTTATAATCATCAGTTGAGCCTGTACAATAATTGCTTAATAAATAAATACATTTAGTCATTCAACCTTTATTTTAACCTTGAATAATCTTTGAGGTCAAGTAAAACAAAACAGTGAATTAGATTCTGACTCTGTACACGGCAGGTGGCAGCCTGTCAAAGTGGACTGTAAGGTTACTGGAAACACAAGTGATTAAATTCACAGTATACAAACATGACACACTCTGAAAGAAAATCATTCATCTACAACTAGAATTACTACAATGACATGATTATGAAATGAATTACGTAAACAGGGAGAACAAGACTGGAGAATAAAGAAAGAAGAATATAATTGTTAGCTGTATTTATGGTGGACCGGGTTCTAATATTATAATTTCCAAGGACTGGATGGAGAAAATGTTTACAGTGTCTAATCAAAAGGTCATGTTCATCTGTAGGCATTTTGATATACACTACTCACAAAAAGGGCAATATCCTCAGTGTGTTTTTTAGACTGTTGTGGAGTTCTTTTCTCCTGAAGTCTCAAAATAACAATTAATGTAGATATTCAAAGAGAGATTCATGAATTTATTGCAGCAGATCAAGCAACAAGATCTCCTCAAAGATTTCAGAATCATCTGATAACTCCACATCATGCATAGTGTGATATATATTCACTTGACCATACACTCTATTTATGACTTAGTATTGTTTACTTCTTAACTAACTTCTTAAGTTTTCTTTATATTCCTGGTTACACACCATGTTGTATTAATAAAGTCAGTGCCACAACACTGAGGAGCAATCTGTTTCATTTAAGTAGAAGCATGCAATGGTGATTTCCTCATCTCAAACAATGTATTGAAACAAAAGCCAACAACAGTGGTGGGAATACCACAACAAAAAATGTCAGTGTCTCAATAAGGTCACTGAGGTTCTGGGGCACAGAGTTAGGAGCCTCAACACGGCGACTCAGCTGATCCTATAGGTCTTCTACGGGCTTCAGGTCTGGAGAAAGTGCAGGCCACTCCATCTGAGGTACCCCAGTCTCCAGCAGCCGTTCACTAATGAGCTGGAGCATCATTGTCCGTGAAGATGAAATTAGGCCTGTGCTGTTATGCAGGGGCACAATGACTGGATTAATGATGTTATTCAGGTTGTCTGGGCTTGTCACTGTACCATTCACAAAGTGTAGGGCAGTTCTGTATTGACTAGACACACCTCCCACACTGTAACACCACCACCACCAAAGACTCGTCTGGTGGGATGTGGCCAATGGACGTCCACTTCTATGCCTTTCTGTGACTCTTCCAGTCTCTCTACATCTCTGTTGCAACCTGCTGATGACACTCTGTGACACTCGAAGCTCAGTGGCCACTTCAGAAAATCCTTTTTGAAGCCTCACAATGGCGAGGTACTGTTGACTACTGATCAATTCTTAAGTGTCTTCTTGGTCTCATGATGTCAAAATGTGAACGACATGATGAGGAGGACTGTTTAAATACCAATTCTAATTGAACCAGGAAATGTACTGGTCGATTCATGGATCAATCACCAGTACTGAAACATTAAGCTGCTAGACATGACCATTCAAAAGTTTAGAGAAGGTCACATTAAGTTCACCTATAAAGGTTATAGTGGATTTAGGTTCATCCAGAAATTTCACCTGAATGGTAGATCTGCTGGGTATCAGAACAGGTGCTGATTATACTCAATGTGCTGCAGGTGTGTGGACCCGCACAACTCCAATCTGCAGCAAAGCCACACCCAGCCTCACCAAGCTCCTCTGAAACATAACGCACAGAAACAGACCATAAAGTGGCCACCACAAACTGTCCAATCATAGCAGAGCAAGGACAGAGGAGACAATGAATGCTGTAAAAAATGAATTAGTAAACCAAAATTATATAAAGAAGAAAACCATGACACAAGATAGAAAAAATATTCTTCAGGGTATTTAAGATACATTTGCATTCAGTTCAACAAATGTAATATTTATTAATGGTGTTTTTTTATGCATTGGTATTAATTGTATGAACCAACAGTGTTTTTAAATTGTTTCTTTCGCTCAGGAGAAGGAGAATCTTGTAAACCCTTAAAAGAACCCTTCAGTTATTCAGAGCAATGTTTTTTTTTTCAGATTTCAAATTTGGATTTGTTGTTGTATGTGCGGTTGTATGTGCATTGTTTTTGCCACAAGGGGGCAGATTAGGCTGATGGGCTGCATTGACACATGACATGATGTGTGCAAATATGTGTGCCTGGTGCTGTTTTGTAGCTTTTGTAGCTGTAGTAGTGCAGATTGTAGATGTTTCGGCCCGGTCTTGTCTGATTAAGTAATAGAAGTGAACGGTTCTCTGCACCTTTAATGCCGTCTGAGTGGTTTAACACATGTAACAGAAACACTCTCTTCACCAGGACTTTATTCTGTCAACAGAATACATGTTGTGTGGCTGATGGTGACGTTTTCAGAGATTACATACATTTATATAATAAACTTTATACATTGTAGTGGTAGTTTATTGCTGTTACACCCTCTTCCACCTCTAGGTGGTGTAGTTCTCCCTGTTTGTATTTTCTTTTTGCTGTGTGTGTGTGTGTGTGTGTGTGTGTGTGTTTTCTCAAGATTTTCTCAAGGATAGTCACAGGCAGCTATTCATTGTGGTTTTCACATCCACCATCTAAATGTGCCGTCAATAACATCAATCAACAGCTCAGAATAACAGTCATGTTTTCAGCTGTGTGATGATGTGTTTGCCTGCTAATCCAACCATGTTTTAATCTATTTATTTGGCTCAAGAAGTACTTACAGAACTTAACCCTGTAAGACCCAAATACAAACCTAAACATTTTTTTTCACATTTCAGATGTTGTCTGATGCAGAAATTAAAGATTTTCTTCTTTTTTTAAAAAAAATATTTATGTATGAACATTGGGCTTAGTTGGGAGCAGAATTTTTGTATTTGTCCTCACGTTGACTGAATAACAATTTAGAACAACTAAGGGTTCATTTGCAGGGTTGATCGTTTACTTAGCCCCATAGAGGAATATAACATTATAATAATCACACATTAGGCATATTTTTATGAAATAACGTATTTAAAAAAACTTTTAAACAGGATAAAACTCTAGTTTTTTCTAGCAACTTCTTTATTCCCTTTTTTTCATGACTGACTTTCATTAGTAGTGAAAGTCCCCAAAACAGTTACTGTCCTCTGAAAAGCAAAGGCGAACATCACACTTGCTGCGTTCCATGTTGGTGTATCCAGCTCCAGTCTGTGGCTGTGTATTGCATTGCCCTTGACTCTTTTTCATTAAAAAGACAATATGTATCCAACACCTCAAGTTTCAGAAACACACAAACATTTCAGAAAAACACAGAAATGTTTCAAATCATTTTCAATACAGCTTTATTTTGCTGTCACAAAACATACATCAGAAAACAGGATGTATCCAAAACAACTAGTGCAATTTTAACAACTAGTGCAATCATAATTCATCATTCATTTTAGAACAGCCTAATTCTCCTGTTGCTGTGTCTTTTGGCGAAAACATAGACAAAATCATTGAGGTTTATGCTCTTAGCTCTTTTTGACTCAACACTCAAGACACCCAAGTTGCTCAGTCGCTCATTGCTCATGATGTTTCTACGATGCAGCGCTCCCAAGTAATGCAAGTGCAATTTTGCAAAGTTTAAACATTGTGTCAAACACCTCACTATATGGCTCAAGGAAGACTGTGAGCTCCAACAAACTCTTTGGGATTTCCAAGCCACTAGTTTTCTTCCTTTCCAGGATTCGTTTAAGCTGAGGCAGCTCATATTCTAGATCCTCAGAGTTGCAGTTGTACTGTGGAGCAAAAGCAAACACTGTGTTTTTCTCACAAAATGTGGGACTGCATGGATTCAAGGCCTGTACGCCTTCCATTATAACACAGTTCTCTTTAGAATATCTAATCTTTACCTCAGAGAGAAGCACATCACCAGCTGGAATGAATGAACCTTGACGAAATGACTCCTTGTCCGTGTTGCCCTGTTTTTGAGCAATCGGAGTGGAAATGTAATACCCTGCAAGGCTAGAGCATGTAGACCTCTACATGCCCACCGTGTCTCTATCAGCCTTTGCAACTCTCTTGGGGCTGTCCCGTCCACTAACATTAAATTCAAGCAATGTGCATTGCAGTGAACGTAGAATGCTAATGGAGCCTCTGCTTTAATGTGGGCCTGCACACCAATGTTTTTTACCTCTCATTACAGAGGCACCATCATAAGCTTGACCTACAAGGTGTTTTTTTTTTATCAAGGCCATACTTTTGCAGGACCTGTATTACTTTTTGTGAAAGTGCTGCAGCATCAAGACGCCCCGCCGCTTCAAATGTTAGGAAACTTTCACGTACTTCTCCCTCATAATAGTACCTAATTACAAAAGACATCGGTTCCTTCTTGCTAATGCCTTTTGTTTCATCAACTGAAATGCTGAAAGCGTCAGTTTGGGAAACCTCACTTAACATTGAGGTGCGGACCATTTCTGCCATACAGTCGATTATCTCGTTCTGTGTGCTATGGCCAAGGTAGGTCGAAAGGCCTCCAAACTGTCATGTCTGGGCATCCTACAACACCTTCTTCAGTGGTTTGCAGTCAGCACCTCCAGAAGAATGAGTCCACAAACCTGAGATTCCTGATGAATCTACAAAACTACAATTACAGTTTAAATTTAGATTAAAACTTTTGGTCAGATGTTAACTGCATCTAGTCGGCTTTAATTATACATAAACTGGATCAAAACTCAGATAAAATTAAAAATCAAATATTAAAACATTGATCTCAGGTGTGAGGGAACTTCTTGAGTTTGAACCGAAATTATTCAGATTTTGCTTGCTGTCTTATATATCCACCGTGATATTACAATGTTTAAGTTGTTGGGAAACTAAATACAAGTAAACTCATTATAAAGGAGTTCAGCCTGGAGGGGGTTCAGACCTCTTCCTGTGTGTCTGTACAACAAGAGGATATATGTGTGGAGGAGTTTAAGGAGCAGGTGGAGGATGTTTGAGATGTTGTGATGTACGAAGGAAGAAGACAGAACCGGAGCATGACCGGAGTCTGCAGACAAGTCCAGTCAGTTTTATCCATATAGGCCAAAGACAGTAATCACAATTGGCTCTGGAGTCTTTACAGTGTGCACAGTGTACGGCCTCCTCTGTCTTCAGACCCATCTTAAATACAGGTGAGCCAGGTGGAACAGATAATCCACACCTCCTCTGAAGACCCTGGCCCACTGCAGATACAGAAACCACCACACTCTTATGTAATATAAATACCCTCATATCAAATCAATAGATGAAACATTTAAAAGGCAGATGCTCATTAAAAAGTTCATATTGTTTGCTTTGAAACTCCACGGTCCAAATCCACCCGACAGAGCAGTGTCTATGTAATACTCAATTCCTCTAAACCTGATAATGTGTTTTCTCATGATATATGATGTTGTTATCTCAGGAAAACATTTCTTCTTCTGTAACATTGATACAAGTAACTTGTGATCCTGAGAAAAAAAATAAAATGTAACTCATTAACAGTGAATGATATGTGTGACTCATGACCCTTCAGGGCTTCAACAGTTCTTTCCCTGTAGGAACTTTAACATCTGTAGGTTTTGTTAAGGAGTTTGTCTTTCTGTCAACCAGCGTTTCTGATTAAATACTTTGAGATATTGCTCAACACCTGGTCAAACTTTAGTAAAGCAGTAAACTGGCTGGTGCAGTGCAGGCCCACATTTTCCAAGAATATCGATTTTATAGGTGTTCATTAATAACATGATGTTGACAGGATGAAAATGGTGGGACTCACCTGAGAGGGCAGTGCAGCACTCCCAGAATTTACAGCACACACACTAGACTTATCTTACAGTTCATCCGCAAATAAGCGTTTCTTTTATTCAATGACTGGATACAGACGTGTCGCTTGTATCGTTACAAGAATGTTAAAAATATTTCAAAAAAGACAAAATTGCTTATCAAGACATTTACTAGAATCAAGGCAAAGGATCTTACTTTGAAAGTACCTGATCATCTTTTTACAATTAAAACAAGAGGAACTTTAGTTTAAAGTCTAAATTTAGTCTAAAGATCTTAATATAAGATTATTTCAGTTGGTTATTTCTTCAATGTGAAGCGTATACTATGTGTGTACAGAGCCGGCCATGAGCAAAGGCAGTATAGGCAAATGCTAGAGGCTCCGTCATCCACAGGGAAACAGGGAGGAAAAACAATAAAATAAAATAAGAAAATCAGAGAATAAATAAATACATATTACTATAATAATAATAATAATTAAAATAACACACTTTTTGTTACCAGTGCTATTACGACTATTATTTGGAAATATTTTATAAGCCCACAGCAACATAACTTCAGAGCAAAGACTATTAAATAATGGAGAGGCCTTTATTCTTGGTTCCTGGCTCGTTGCCCTGTACCTGTCCTCTGTGAGGGGGGCGGGTCGAGAGACGAGCTGCCTGAATCTGACCGCACTAAGACCCCAAGACCAAGAGAGCGACTTACTGATACTGTAGCAGAATCACAAGGTCCAAAAGACTGAAACCATCCGGCACCCAGTGAAGAAAGGAGGAAAGAAGAGGAAGAAAAACATGTTTTAACCAACATGATTCTGCTTTTGCTTGCTGTCTTTCTTTAATAAAGAATTGTTTTAAAAAAATGAAAGTTCATATTGTTTGCGTCCAAACTCGCAAATCCATCCCACAGAACAGTGTCTATGTAAACATGTATTCCTGTAAATCTTATGATATCTTTTCTCATGATAAATGATCCTGTTGTCTCAGGAAAACATTTGTTATTCTGTGATACTGACACAAATAACTCAAACAAAATGTAACTCGCTGCCATAACAGAGACAAATAACATGTGCGACCCTGACCTTTCAGGGCTTCAGTCGCTCTCTTTCTTTAGGAGTTTTGTTAAGGTGTTGGTCGTTCTGTCAACCAGTGTTTCTAAAGAAATACTTTGAGATATTGCTCAATACCTGGTCAAGCTTCAGTAAACCAATAAAATGTGGGGATGTGTGTGCACACCGACATTTTCCCAAGAAAAATGAACAGACCTCTATTCATTGTTGTTGTCACACCACCATCCAGAAGTGCCATCAATAACATTATTCAGCTGCCATCCGTCACGAAACAGCTCAGAACAACAGTCACGTTTGCACTTGTGTTAAGATGAACAGTGTTTTAAATTGTCTTTTTCTTTCCTTCTTCAAGAAGTAGGAGAATCTTGTCAACCCATAAAAGAACATTTAATCCTTCAGTTAATCAGAAAAAATGTCATTCAGAATCACCACATTTGGAATCAGAGTTGTATGTGTGTTTGATGTGAATAGATTAATACTATGTGTATGGGTCATAAGTGATTATTGAGAGGAGATATTTTTGTGACTCTGCAACATTGTTTAGGAAAATCCTTCAGAGTCCTACGTCTGCAGACAAGTCCAGTAAGTTTTATCCACGATAAATTTACCTACCCATTAATTAATAGAATTTTTGCTTTCAGGATTACTTTTGTATATCCCAGACGAGCCCCCACTTATGTTACGACCCCCAGCTCGTTGGGGAAAGGGGAGATAACATAAATAACCGGATGGAATAGGTTAAACAAAATTAAATTGTTTTGTTAAAAAGGAAGGTAAATTTAACACAAAACAGGATAAACTAAGGGAGGAGGGGGCTATTCCCAAATAAAACACAAAAGACAAACCAAAATACAGAACTGGAATAGCACCCCTAAGTCTGATGTAGCAGAAACAGTGTGTTAAAGCAATAGAACTAAATACTGGCTCAGGGCCGTTAATGAGGGCCACACACACCCAAAACAAAAGGAATAATGCAAAAGTTCGGCACTCAGGCCGAACCAAAGTGGCTAACAAACAACAGCTGGCGATCACACCCACAAGACAGTCAAACTTTCAACCAAAGGCTCAAAGCAGCAACAAACAGAAAGACAAAGGGGGCCAACTGCTCACATCAAATCACAGTGTGCCCTCAAGTGACTCTCTGCTGCTGATTTTTAACAGGTGTTACTAGCAATGAGCTGAGGCAGGATTAACCGTTGAACTGGAGCAGAACGACCCAATCACAGAGCAGGAGGGCAGGCAGACTGAGGCAGGCAGATGAATAGGTTGAGGAAGACCGGGCAGGAACCAGAGACACCAATCAGGAGCAAGGGCTGGCACACACCATCTGCATACTAGAACATGACGACACGCACTCTGGGGCAGGGCATAACAGCCAAGGGCCATGACAATAGGCGCGTTCAAGTTGAACTCCTGCTGACTGACTGCATCAGTGAGATCTGCGGGCGGCTGCAGGGGCAGCGCTACAAACGCTGCTTTAAAGTCGGACACTCTCTCTTCCCGTAGATGTGACGTGACTCAGCTGAGCTTGCGGTGTTTCCCGTCCTCGTCTGGGAAGAAGTGGAGGAAATTGAAAATCCATTAATGTTCAGTTTTCGATCAGTTTTCTTACCTGCTGCTATGGCAACTTTGCTGGCATTTTTCTCATTTTAGTCCCCTTCGGAAATTATTCAATCTGAGATGTTCAAAATAGTGGTCAACCAAAACATGTAATTTTTTTGTAATTGCTTCACTTCAAAACGGTCACACAGTGGCGCATCAAGAGTAGACGAAAAGCCTACATGTTGTCTTACTGTAAATGCTCATGTTCTGTTTTCCTTGTAATGTCACCATTAAATACATTTTAACTTTGTCTATCTGGTACATTACAGTAAATCTTGCCCAATAACAATACAATACAATTACAACAGTTATTAATTATTATGAAGACAACTGTGCTTAGGTGCATGATTATATCACAGCTGAGGGGAATTTGCTGACTACATTTAACAAATAAGCATAACTATAGACACATAAGATGATGCATCTTCCTATAGCAACATTATACACAATAAATGAAATACATTTCACTGAATGAATGAAATACAATCATCAGAACAAGTTAGTGAATAAAATGCCTTGTTGTCCTGCTGCACCATCTCATCACACACAGAATAGCTCAGGATAATTTTTTGTATTGTTAATGTGACGGGAACAGAAAGGGTTAAAAAGAGTGGATAGTACAGATAAAACTGGACGCAGCAGTTCTTCTCCATCACCACCCTAAGCTGACATAACTGAGCAGTTTATTGATGACATCTGTCAGGATTGTTGCGTTACATGAAGGATTTTATAGGTTTATTCATGTTGACTGTCCCATAGCTGCGGCCACACGGCTGCTACTTATCTGAAAGTATGTGATATCTGAGTAGAAAAGAGGCGCTTCTGGATATGGAAATTCATCGAAACACACGTCATATACGTCAGCGTAGATGAGAGCCAATCAGGGCAAAGTCCTGACGTCATGAAGGTGGGTCTAGGGTCGCGCAGCACCTGGAGAACAACAAAAAAAGGCATATGTCATTATGATGTATGGAGAAGAAGTGTTTTCCGTTCATCATAGTGTTTTACATTGAGCACATCAGTGTTCAACTGGTTCTTATAAATGTCTATTCATATGATGGTTTGTGTGTGTCATTTGAAAACAAAATACCATTTTGAAAAGAAATTACATTGTTTTGAATGTAAAGTTTCATTTTGCTGGAGAATTGAGGGGTTTTGCCAGTTGTGTGTGTTTTTTGATTTGTGTGTAGAGTTCTGAGAGTATGAGGTATGCTTTCAGAAAATGTGTGTAAACAATCGGGAAAAACTGTAAATACAGGTGAACCAGGTGGCCCCAACTAATCCACACCTCCTCTGAAGACCCTGGCCCACTGCAGATAAACCACCACATTCTTATGTAATATAAATACCCTAATATCAAATCAAATCAAATCAATAGATGAAACATTTAAAAGGCAGACGTTCATTAAAAAGTTCAAATTGTTTGCTTTGAATCTCCCAAACCCACCCTACAGAGCAGTGTCTATGTAACCATCAATTCATATAAATCTGATAATATGGTTTCTCATAATAAATGATGTTGTTATCTCAGGAAAACATTTCTTCTTCTGTGATATTGATACAAGTGACTTGTGATCTGAGAAATCAAATAAAATGTACTTCATTAACAGTGAAAGATATGTGTGACCTATGACCCTTCAGGGCTTCAACAGTTCTTTCCCTGTTGGACCATTTGTAGGTTTTGTTAAGGCGTTGCTCGTTCTGTCAACCAGTGTTTCTGATGAAATACTTCGAGATATTGCTTAATACCAGGTCAAACTTCAGTAAAGCAGTAAACTGGCTGGTGCAGTGCAGGCCCACATTTTCCAAGAAATTGTTCAAAAATCTATTTTACAGCTATTTATAACATACATCATTACAAGTGTGTTAGAAATATCTCAAAAAAGACAAAACAAAGACAAATACTTGAATCAAGTCAAAGTTTGAAAGCACCCGATAATCAATTTATAATTAAAACAAGAGGAACTTCAATTTAAATCTAAATATAAGGTTATTTCACTTATTTTTTTCTTTAGTTTGAACAGTATACTGACATACTAGTCTACTGGAAATTTATTGGACTCAGAAATGGTGTTTACTATAAACATTTACGATTGAAATGTAATCTATAGGCCTAGTGGATGAAATTTAACTTGGTTGTTAAGAGTTGCATGTTGGACAATTTGAGTAATTAGCATAATGAGCTAATTGAGGGGCGACACTACAGGTGAAGAATAGGGACATTTTTTTAACTAGTATATATCCCCATGAAACTTCCCCAGTTGATTACTTACATTAAGAAAAGTATTTTTTGTATTATGACTTTTCTGAAATTGTATGTTTAAATATGCAAATGAGGCATTATCTGATTACAGTTTTTCTCGATTGTTTACACACATTTTCTGAAAGAGCATAGAGCAAGAGCATACCTCTTACTCTCAGAACTCTACACACAAATCAAAAAACACACACACAACGGGCAAAACCCCTCAATTCTCCTGCAAAATGAAACTTTACATTCAAAACAATGTAATTTCTTTTCAAAATGGCATTTTGTTTTCAAATGACACACTAAATCATCATATGAACAGACATTTATAAGAACCAGTTGAACACTGATGTGCTCAATGTAAAACACTATGGTGAATGGAAAACACTCCCTATCCATTCATCATAATGACATAGGCCTTTTTTTGTTCAGAGTTACTATAGACAGTACATACAAGTATGTTGTAAAATATTTGAGGATATTGTTTTTATACTCAGAACACACAAATCCACGGTAACACATATATTTTATTTTTCCCACAAAAGCAATGTACACAGTATACATCCCGACCAACACACAGTTGCACATACAGTGCTCTACATAGAAAACAACATAATAATTTACTGTATACAGTTACAGTAACAAAAAAAATGCCCAAAATTTAGCTGCATCCTCTCCTCTGTTTCGGTCTGGCTACAGCACCTCATCCACATCACAAGCAATGTTTTCCCTTGGCCAAGCAGCGGGGGAAATATCACCAAGCATGTTGAATCCAGCCATGAAAAGCATCAACTGCTGTATCTCCACATGCGTCTTCCATAGCTTGGAGATGGGGTAAACACATTTGTGGATTCCGGTCATACACTTTCCATCTCCAAGCAGAAAAAAAATTCTCAATAGGATTGAGGAATGGAGAATATGGAGGGAGATAAACAACTATAAAGCGTGGGTGGGCAGTGAACCAGTTACAAACCAGAGTAGCCCGGTGGAAACTTACATTGTCCCAAATGACAACGTACCTGAGCTGATCTGGTGGAATGAGTGTGTTGTGCAGGGTGTCCAGGTGTTTGTCCATATGATGAGTCAGTGTGCATAGTAGGACAATTAACTTTAGAATTTTGAATGACAGTGTGTTCCTTGTGAAAACAAGAGATTTTCTTTATGAAAATTGTGCCAAATGCAGAGAATTGTGTGTAGTGTTTTGAAAAAAGTGTGTTTCAAAACTGCAATTTGAGTGTAAAGCAGGAATTGTGCTTGTAGTTTCGCAGAATTGGTTCAGGGGGTTGGTGCATGAGTTACATGTTGTGGTCATTGTGTCTCAAGTACCAATTTTTGTGTGTAAACAATCAAGAAATAAATAAAATTAAATTAAATAAAATTAAAATTAAATGTAAATATTAGGTAATTTGCATACATTTCCAGAACATAAGTATAAACATTGGATAAAGCCAGGTTCAAAATTGTTTCATTTTGTTGACATATTATAGCCAAGCCAGATTAATACTATATGTATGGGTCATAACTGATTATTGAGATAAGATATTTATGACTCCATGCAAAGTTTTTTAGGAAAATCCTTCAGACTCCTACGACTCGGGTCAGATTTATGGGTTGATTTAAGGATGTTGTGCTGTTATGTACGTTCTCTACTGCCTCGTCTCAGTGTCTTCACTTCACAGAGTCACTGAGACGAGACACTTTAATGTCAGGAAAGTGACAATAAACATAAAAGTCTGATGGTCCACAGATGATCAACACGTTAATCTTCGACGCTGCATGAGTTTCAGCCCCCTCAGGTCCATGTGCCAATTTTGTGCACAAGATGTCACGAATTATATCAGAGAATTTGGCTAAATTTGTGCTGAATTATCACTTTCCCAGAAACTCATTTGATATAACTCAGCCTGTGGTTTTTCTCTTTTTTAACACATATAAGAAAAACTAAATCAAAATGTTTAATTTAAGTTTTGGTTCTGTTTGTTCTTTGGTCACACTGTCAGAGTCTTTCATAAGAAATAGTTGATGATATTTCCTGCTGAAAGTTCTGTAAATCAGTCCACAGGTTGGCACAGCTCCCCATTTTCCTGAGAAATTCCTTACAGTCATCTTCAGAGCCAGGATGATGTGTGACCACCAGAAAAGATTTTCTATAATTGGTTAAGGGAGACATGTGACAACAACTTACCATCGATGGAACAATATAAAAGCAGCAGCGATCCTGTTGATCACAGCTTTGGAGAGACGGAGCGAGGACGAGTGAAGAACATGTCTTTCAGCAAACCCAACATGAGTGATCTGGGGCAGTCCCTGTATGCCATGGCAGAACAACTGATAGCTTTGGAAAACAGGCTGAAGACGCTAGAGGAAAAAGGTAGAATGAGACTTTCTTCTTCAGGATTTGAATTGATAACTTATTAAAGAGCGACTTTTAGTTTTCTGTGCCTGTACAGGAAGATGTGGATTTAAAAAGAAAAAGTGATATTAAGCGATGAATTAATGGTAATCGATATCAATATGAATTCCAGTGCTGGTTTTGACACTGAAAAGGTTCAAACATGTTCATATGTTGGGATGGAATTCAGTCTTATAATTTCATTACTTGCCCAAGGTGTTGTTTCACAGTTCAACCTAACTAAACTTCAGTTTACAAGTTTCTCTTTGAGACATGTTTGTAAGGAACAGGATTAGGGTCACTGATAAAAAACAAACATTGAGGTATGACTTTTTTTTCCACAATTGTGACTTTTTTCTGGATTTATGCAAATCTCAGGTTTCTAAGAAAGAACTGTGGATCAAAAGTCCGAAAGAAAATGTCATCATCATTGTGTTTGTATTGAAATGAAATACAAAATTACTTAAATAAAAATGCTGCAATAAAACAACAAGATCAAAATATTTTGTTTCACGCAGATAAAACCAAGGTGGCATTCAGTGCTGTGTTAGAGACAGGTGGGAGGCATGGACCCCTCAACAAAGACACAACTCTGGTGTACAACAAAGTGATCAGAAACATCGGTGAAGCCTACGATAACCACACAGGTAAGGACATCACATGCAGCCTCATTTATAGATGATCTATGCTAATTGTTTGGTCTGGGTATTGTATTTTACATGCTGACCTGATGAACATACTGTAGCTGTTTATCATTAATTGTATCAGTAATCAGATTACTTGTTGTGCCTGTGCAAAGTGTAACAAATTATGAGGGTTTAACTTTACTGATGACCAATAAAACTCCAGTAATCAACATTATACATATAGACATGAATCAACGGACTTCATGAAAAAAATGAAAAGTTATCTCTGAGCTCTCCTCCCGTCAGTAAACAGTAATCTGATGTGACTGCGGGTGTTTATTCCTCCAGTGGGTCTGGCTCTCCAGGTCAGCAGCTGAGCAGCAGCTATGTCTCCTGCTCCTCTGGTCCCTTCAAACGACACTATGATTACAAATATTTTTTGTTTTGACAAGGAGCCCCCTGGTGGCTGGAATGACATATTGTACGTTTAAGACGGGTCAAGAGCGAGTTGGATCTATTCACAGAAAAACAAATAAATGTCAATGATGCTCCATGTATGCTGGATGTATAAATATGCCGTTCTAGCCATAACCATCTGATGAGGGAATATCCTAAGTGTGTTTTTTTAGACTGTTGTGGAGTTCTTTTCTCCTGAAGTCTCAAAATAATAATGTAGCTATTCAAAGAGAGATGATCTTCTTCGTGAATTTATTGCAGCAGATTTTGCAACAACATCCCCCCACCTAAGATTTTAGAATCATCTGATAACTCCACATGTCACGTATTGTTTACTTTTTAACTAACTTCTTAAGGTTTGTTTATATTCCTGGTTACACACCATGTTGTATTAACAAAGTCAGTGCCATAACACTGAGGAGCAATCTGTTGTTTTTGCAGGTATCTTCACTGCACCTGTTGCAGGTGATTATTATTTCACTCTCTTCTATCACTCTGGAGGAGACAAAACCACAAACCTGAAGCTGGTTAAGAACGGTGATGAGATGGTCAGGACAGGTGATCATAAATCAAATGTCGGAACTAATAATGGAGCAAATGCAGCTGTCCTGCAGCTGGAGAAAGGAGATCAGGTTTCTGTGACCATGGAATCAAACTCTAATGTTTGGGGAAAGTACAACACCACCACTTTCAGTGGTTTCCTGGTCAAAAACATGTGAGAGTCGATGACTCCAGAGAGATGATTCCAACAACCTGAGATCAATGATGCATCGACTGTTACCATTCAAATATATATTTAGATTAATAGGAGTGGCTGTTGCTGTCATATTACTGTGATCAACTGGATCCTTCCATTTACTGTTTCATGTCATGACAGTGAAAATAAATATTACAATCTGATGGTCCACAGAGGGTCAACAATTTCATTTTGGACACTACCAGATAAAACTCAATATTAAATGTTAAATCATTGATCTCAGGTGGGAGGAAACTTCCTGAGTTTTTTTCCAATATGATTCTGCTTTTGCTTGCTGTCTTATATATCAACCATTATATTACAATGTTTAAGTTGTTGGGAAACTAAATACAAGTAAACTCATTATAAAGGAGTTCAGCCTGGAGGAGGTTCAGACCTCTTCCTGTGTGTCTGTACAACAAGAGTATATATGTGTGGAGGAGTTTAAGGAGCAGGTGGAGGATGTTTGAGATGTTGTGATGTACAAAGGAAGAAGAACAATGTGTCCCGACCAGGTAAAGAAAGGTTGAATAACAGCTTGAGTGAAATCATGTACATCCTGTTGTTGTCTACAGTTAATGTGTGTAATCTCAAAGTGCTGTAAGAACTGAGGAGAGACTGCCTCTCCTCAGTCATGTCTGTGTGCTGCTGATGATGGCTGCTAATGCAAAAATAAAGATCTACTGAGCATCTGATTAAATAGTGGTTCATGTTTTTTTAGACGTTAAAAATCGTACTAATTTTCACTGTTAACAAGCAGCTTCATAAACTATTTATTAAACAGGGGTTTATTAACACCAGTTGCAACTTCATAATAAACATCCAAATAATATTTATAGATTAACTTCAGTATTTATTAAACATTTACAAAGTGTTATAAACATCAGTTGAGCCTGTACAATAATTGCTTAATAAATAAATATATGTAGTCATTCAACCTTTATTTTAACCTCGAATAATCTTTGAGGCCAAGTAAAACAAAACGGTGAATGAGCTTCCGACTCTGTCTGTAAGGTAACTGGAAACACAAGTAATTAAATTCACAGTGTACAAACATGATACACTCTGAAAGAAAGTCATTCATCTACAACTAGAATTACTACAATTAGATGGTTATGAAATGAATTACGTAAACAGGGAGAACAAGACTGGAGGAGGTGTGGCTGTGTATGTGGACAAACACTGCAATACGGAAACATATTAGAATTTTGAACACGAGATATATACATGGAAAAAAGAAGAATATAATTGTTAGCTGTATTTATGGTGGATTACAGTTCTAATATTGTAATTTCCAAGGACTGGATGGAGAAAATGTTTACAGTGTCTAATCAAAAGGTCATGTTCATCTGTAGGCATTTTGATATACACTACTCACAAAAAGGGCAATATCCTCAGTGTGTTTTTTGGACTGTTGTGGAGTTCTTTTCTCCTGAAGTCTCAAAATAATAATTAATGTAGCTTTTTAAAGATAGATCATCTTCTTTGTGAATTTATTGCCGCAGATCAAGCAACAAGATCTCCTCAAAGATTTCAGAATCATCTGATAACTCCACGTCATGCATAGTGTGATATGTATTCACTTGACCATACACTCTATTTATGACTTAGTATTGTTTACTTCTTAACTAACTTCTTAAGTTTTGTTTATATTCCTGGTTACACACCATGTTGTATTAATAAAGTCAGTGCCACAACACTGAGGAGCAATCTGTTTCATTTAAGGGCATTTAAGTAGAAGCATGCAATGGTGATTTCCTCATCTCAAACAATTTATTGAAACAAAAGCCAACAACAGTGGTGGGAATACCACAACAAAAAATGTCAATGTCTCAATAAGGTCACTGAGGTTCTGGGACACAGAGTTAGGAGCCTCAACACGGCAACTCAGCTGATCCTATAGGTTTTCTACGGGCTTCAGGTCTGGAGAAAGTGCAGGCCACTCCATCTGAGGTACCCCAGTCTCCAGCAGCTGTTCCCTAATGATGCAACTTCAATGAGCTGGAGCATTGTCGTCCGTAAAGATGAAATTAGGCCTGTGTTATTCATGCAGGGGCACAATGACTAGATTAATGATGTTATTCAGGTAGTCTGGGCTTGTCACTGTACCATTCACAAAGTGTAGGGCAGTTCTGTATTGACTAGACACACCTGCCCAAACTGTAACACCACCACCACCAACCAAAGGCTCGTCTGGTGGGATGTGGCCAATGGACGTCCACCTCTATGCCTTTCTGCGACTCTTCCAGTCTCTCTGCATCTCTGTTGCAACCTGCTGATGACACTCTGTGACACTCTAAGCTCAGTGGCCACTTCAGAAAATCCTGTTTGAAGCCTCACAATGACGAGGTACTGTTGATCAATTGTTAGGTGTCTTCTTAGTCTCAGGATGTCAAAATGAGAACAGCGTGACGAGGAGGACTGTTTAAATACCAATTCTAATTGAACCAGGAAATGTATTGGTCGACTCATGGATCAATCACCTGTTGTGAATTTTGCCATTAAGCTCCTTGTTAGAGAACAGCAAGTTGTGCAGAAAGTACTGAAACATTAAGCTGTTGGACATGACCATTCAAAAGTTTAGAGAAGGTCACATTAAGTTCACCTGTAAAGGTTATAATGGATTTAGGTTCATCCAGAAATTTCACCCAAAAACCGAATAGTAGATCTTCTGGGAAGGTCTGGGTATAAGAGCAGGTGCTGATTATACTCAGTGTGCTGCAGGTGTGTGGACCCGCACAGCTCCAATCAGCAGCAAAGCCACACCCAGCCTCACCAAGCTCCTCTGAAACATAAAACACAGAAACAGACCACAAACTGTCGAATTATAGCAGAGCAAGGACAGAGGAGACAATGAATGCTGTAAAAAATTAATTACTAAATCAAAACTGGGACATATAATATAAAGAAGAAAACCTTGACAGAGCATATGAAATTTTCTTTAGGATATTTTAGATACATTTGCATTCAAATCAACAAATGTTATTTTATACATTGGTATTAATTATTTGACCCTTTTTAGACTTATTTTAGTTGTAAGTAACATAATTGAGTTCAGGAAGACTTCTGAAATCATAAGATGTTGGAAAAATGTGCTTACTTTCAAAAAGATTCACCAAACAGTGTCCTTATGTCTGGAGTGACTTCCTGTGAGGAGGCCAACTGAACCAGCATGATAAGACAGCGACATCTAGTGGAATGTTTCAACACAACATACCTAAACTGAGTGCTGGTAACATTGATAACATTGCTACACAGTGAGGAAAATGTGGTGGATTTACTAATAGTACTTTAACACAGGGGAGCACTGTTTGTTACTAAACCTTAGTCTCTACCAGTGTTGAAACAAACTCTATACTGCTGCTTGTCAACACATTTCACTTGGACTGCTAGGGAGTTTTGGGTTAAATTTGGCTATTAATAATAACTAATGATTATCAGGGATAATTATTGATTATGATCGCATCCGGGCACCATTCTTGATGAAGGAAAAAGAGCAAATTCACCAAAACCGTCTCATAAAAGGTACTTAACTGTCAGTTGGTGACTCTGATTAATAATTATGTTAATAACTACAACAAAATGTTCCATAACAGCTGATAATGGTTGAAGGATATTGGAGTCCTTGATAAGAGGTAAGCAACATTCACTCTTGTACAATATCAAATAGACAGCATGAAGGTTCAAAAGTCTTTTATTTAACACAAAGATGAAAACACACAATCTAACTGACATATACTATATGCAGGTGCGTGTGTGTGTGTGTGTGTGTGTGTGTG
>CAEMYA010001093.1:9802-25338 GCA_903131615.1 Diplodus sargus
TTCAGTTTATAGTTTAACAGTAGTTTTACTTTGTGCTTGTTTGGGCTAGGTATGATGTGGCAGAAGTATGTAGCTACATACGCATCTAAAATGCATGCAAAAAAATGTTCTACAAATTCAAATATGTATGTATCTTCAATGTGTTGCATGGAGACGCTGCAACTTTAATTTCACTGTACAAGTGTGTGTTGCAAAATGTCAATAACCTTATTGCTAATGAGGAACAGAACAACAGAAAACTAATGTAGTTGTTTGTTCCAATTATTTTTTTCTAAAAAGTATCATTTCTATAATGTTTCAGTTTTGACAGACTTTTTTTTAATTCCAGTTTTAGTTAAGGATAGTAACACTGGTGTTAGTCAGTTTTTACGTCTTTGCTGTGACAGTATAACAAGATGCAAAGTGATCAGTTGGCTTGTGTCAGGACTTTGAAGCTGGCTAACTCAAAGAAGACATCAATTTAAATTTGATCCATAACTTTAGGCGTTGTGTTCATCCCTACAGGATTGATGGCAAGTTGATCAAAGCTGATGAACCTAAAAAATGTGAGTAATGAAACAGTGTCTCCCATTCATCAAGGTCAAGTACATTCAAAACTTATTTTAAAATGACCATGTGATCCTAAATATTTTTGTCACACTATGCAAGTTTTCATTATTGCTCTTTCTGTTTCACTTCTCTCCATCAGCTTACTCTGATGTCAAACCGGATGTGACAAAAAAGTTCCACCTGCCCGCTGATGACAAAAAGGTAAGAAAAGAGCATTTGCACAGTGTCCTCCAGTATATGACTTTATTTGGACATACAATATATTGCCAAACATATTCACTCACCCATCCAAATAATTGAAATCAGGTTCCAATCACTTCCATGGCCACAGGTATTTAAAAGGAAGCACCTAGGCATGCAGACTGTTTCTCGAATGGGTCACTCTCAGGAGCCCAGGGAATTTCGGTGTGGTACTATGATAGTATGCTACCTGTGCAACAAGTCCAGTCGTGAAATGTCCTTGCTCCTAAATATTCCACAGTCAACTCTCATTGGTATTATAACAAAGTGGAAGCGATTGGGAACGTCAGCAACTCAGCGATGAAGTGGCAGGCCACGAAAAAAGACGGAGAGGCGCATAGTGTGCAGAGGTGACCTAAAACTGCAGAAATGATAGATTTTGATTAATATATATTTACAGTCTTCATACTTGCTGGCATGAATTTGCATAATTAGTAAAGCAACAATGGAATTACACAAAAAGATGTGGCAAGAAAAGAGGTTCCAGTTCACTCTCAACTGTCCCTCATTACAGCTGAAGAAAAAGTCTTCGCACCAACTATTTTTCTTTAACATGACCAGTCAGTGGCACCTTAGCACACAAATAAATAATCTAATAAGAGCTCAATTGTAACAACGGAATGCTGCTGAAATATCAATGATAAGCTCAGTGTTGTACGGTGGTTGTACTTAGACTCTCCATAGACTCGTCAGAGTGCCAGAATATCATTGAGTTTCATCCTTTCATCCTTCATCCTCCACATCCAGGATGTGATTGCCACTTCATTTGCTGGTGTCTTTCTCTTTCAGCCATCCAACACATGGCCTGACAATAGCGTCCTCTGCACTTGCCTGCAACTAGGCATAAGTAAATGTATATGTGTGATTAAAAAGAAGTCCTTCTATGGTGCGAATGATGGAAACAATTTCATGAGTGTTGGGGCTAATTCATCCCTGATTATCTGGTAATGTGAGGGTTTTACAGATCCAGTCCTAAACATCCTGAACTGCTCACAGACTCATCAGGGCCACCCCAATGATTTCAAACATGTGATATTAGGGAATTAAAATCTGGACGTTTACATGAGTTCTTTGCAAGCAAGACCACAATAACCAATGAGGCGTTATTCCCGAAGCAGCTCACTTTATTAAGATAAGATAATCCTTTATTAGTCCCACAACGGGGACATTTGCAGTATTACAGCAGTGAATGTGATAACAAAAAATAGAGCATCAATTCAAGACAGTAGAAACAATATGAATAAGAAACAAAAGACCCCAAAATATTTACACTACTGCACATTGGGACGCAGCAATTGCCAAACATTGTACAGCTGCTGGCCCTAGAGGATAATGTTGACTACAGAAATATACACATTTGGAGAATTTGCATATCTCTGCAATGCAAATCAAACATCAGCTGTCTCCCCGGACGTGGCTGTTAACATGAAGTCACAGTGATTGGATTTGTTCTGTTTACATGTGCTGCATCGCTCCCTCTGGCACGATAATCTTAATAATATCCTGGAGTGCGTGATGCAACTTCTGAGCTCGGCTTTAAACTGCAGCTGCCGTATCTTTCTCTCTCTCTGTTCTTCTCTTTATCTTTTTGCTGTGGTGGTTATGTAGCCTGTATTCTGAACGTCTCTTCCAGAGTTTTTGTTTTCCTGCATTGATAACAAGGCTGGCCTTACAGATTTTAACAGTTACATCATTGATTCTATTCCCTCTCCGATCCATACTTGGATACTGATACGTGATTGAGTTGAATATTGACAGCGTGGGTTTACCATTTTGTTACTTTAGACAACACAAGTTGACATTTTTCTGACATTAACTTTTGCCTTTTGTAATCACAGGCTCCACTGCCCTTCTCACCTGAGCAGACACCTGACTCTTCATACAGGTAATCATATAAAATGACAAACACTATTTATAAAACTGTGTAGAATGCAAGCAGATGGTGCTTCAAAAAAAACAGCACCATCAAAAAAAATGGTGCTGAACTGATCCATACCCACACACCCTCCCGCACTCTCCGATCCTCTTCGACCATCCAGCTCTTTACCCCATCTGCCAACTGAACCACCATGAGGTCATGACCCTTCAGCCGATCTGTCCTCAGCCTCTGGAACTCTCTCCCACTAGACATTCGCACTTCTGACACTGTCTCCACTTTGAAATCTCACCTGAAAACACACTTATTCCGCGTGACTTACTCTGTATCAGCCTAATCATATTATCACACTCCTGCCTATTCTCTATTCCACTCTATTGCACTATTCTCAGGTGCATTCTCTGGTCAGGTGCATTCATAAAGAGCAGCTCAATGAAGTTAAGGTGAAAAAAAAGTGTTGATTTGAGAACTTGTTGAAACCATTTACATTTCAAGCCCTTGAGCAGTTGAGATCTTATGGATCTATATGAATGAGTGGTAACTTTGACAATAGCATGGGTTTGGATCTTTCACCGTCCAACACCACTGACACAACTTAAAAAATCAAAAATTTAAAATTTCTAAAATTGGCATGTCTTTTGTTTTCCATTTTGTTGAGTTGCGTTCTCACATTATCCTAGATGTTTCCAACAAAGTTTTACTAGAGAAATCTTCCAGTTTACTCAAGGTAACGGTGAGTTTCATTTGGTCGCCTGTCACTAATTTGGGGATCGGGAAATGTTCATTATTAACAGTAGCTAACAGTGTGTTCACCACCAGTGAACAAGTAACGGATCATTTGTGTCTATTCGCATTACTCATGCAGTTTTTATTTGTCCCAAACTGCCAGATTATTTTACTGTACATTAGCTGTAAACTAGCGAGCAACAGCACACAGTGAGGGTATAAGGTTCTCCTCTCTGTGACGTTACGTTCATGAAGTAAAATCCATTTCCCCTCCAGCTCCAGTCAGCAGTCAACAGTACAGAACAGAACCACCCGACAGTGGAGGTCCACTCTGGATCACTGCTGCAGTCAAGTCACCTTTTTAATCCTACAAATGACAAACTCATCTCTTAGCTCTGGTCCCGCAAACCCGACTGCGGGTTATTCCTAATGAAGTACTGGGTCACCAGCAACTCTCTCCTCCAGAGCTGGCCAAGCCTCCCATCAAAACACTTGTACTTTGTCTTTAGAAGACCCCTTATGGTAAAAGTTACATATTGTACTTTTTTACTTGAATTAAATGGGATGAATGAACAACGTCAAAGGCACACTGCTGGAATTGATGGGTAAGAACCACTGATGGGGATGAGCTATAGATAACTGTGTCATCTGCATACAAATTGAAAGAAAGCAGCATTTAATAAATGATGACATAAATTATTTACACATATTGGAAATAAAAGTAATAAAGCATGTTAACACCTGGCTGAGGAGAGTGGCTTGGTCCCCGGGGTGTTATCATCACCTTCTGCACATAAACACCTGTCTTAACAGATCATGTGACTAAATGGTCAATATTGCTATTTTTTCTGCATTTCTGTGTCTTGCAGGTTCAGGTGTCCTGGTCAAGGTGTGTTCCAGTGTTCTTTAACTGGACTGGTGTTTGTTGTGGCTCAGGAGGCGGAGCTGCTGTACAGGACTGTCCAATGGGATGAGAGCCTCCTCCAATCAGCTGGCAGGAGACCTGCAGGGATGCTGTTTGATATCAAGTGTTCAGAGGATGATGCTGTCTGTCAGCTGCACCTGCCACACTGTGAAACTAAGGATGGTAAAGACATGTTTGTCCTCAGTGCTAGATAATGAATTAGTAAAATGTAAAGATTTTTGTGCAGTACTTGGCAGCATTCCGTGACATGCAACAACAACTTATGAGGAGTTGAAAAGTGCACACATCCAGGTAGATCACATGTGGGTCATGAAAAATGATTATTAATTCTAAAGTAATAGTTGAAGGAAGAGGCTAACTGGCCCCAGTACTGCAGAGATGACAACAGAATAATTTGAACTCTCTGAACTGAAGTGATCAAACATAAAAAGATGAACCTGCAGCAAAACAAAAGTCTAACAGCTCTTTCCTTTTACAGCGCTGCTTGTTGAAAGCCTGTTGTCTGTTGTCCACATCTCTGACGATGGGATGAGCATCTTGGAGCCGCTGAAGATCACAGACACTCATGTGGCTGTGAAGGTCCCTCACCTCTCTGCCTTCGGTCTGGTCTGGTTTGCTGAAAGGTTTTTCAACAAATCAGTTTCATTGAACGGCCAAGTTCTGCTTTTCCTCCGGCCTCTAGACAGAAGACATCGAGTACTTGATGTATTTCTGCTGCAGGACAACATCCCTGTGCATGAGGTAAAGCATGTGTCATGTGTTTACCATCAGCCTAAACTCACATTTAGAGGGAAGTTTCTATGTGTCTGCCGGCACCAGAGAGGCTCTTTAGGCTTAAGTACATAACAGTACATTTGTGCACAGTAATGAGCAGGGCAAATGTCTGTCTTGCTTACATATGAGGTGTCTCAAGCTTTATGAAAATACACTTTTATTAAACACAATAAAAGTATAATCTTTAAAACGATTATTGACAATAATTTAACAAAAATATACTAACAACCACCCATATACAGTAAAATCACATAACACAAATACTAGAACAATCCAAAAGGTCTGTGCCTCTGTGAAGTAATCTGTCAGTAACGTCAGATTGACAGCTTTCGCGTGCCACAGTGTCCCTCGCGCATAGTAATGCTGCATTCGAGACAGAAGGAATTTTCCGACCTCCTACTAGAAAAAGTACACTGGAACGCCACTCAACGTCGGAGTCTTTGTGGTTAGAGCAGCTTCACTGGCTGCGTGAGTTGCACTTCTACTGCATGTGTCAAGCGAGGCTGCAGCGGCGTCATCGAGCGATTCAAAATTAATTAACAATTAATAAAAATTGAATTGATTTTTTCAGAAACTTGTTGTGTAGAACATCAACAACTTCGACAAACATGTCCGTGCACTACAAGCCATGCCGAGGAAGGGGGAACGGGGGGAAACTAGCGTGGCTCGCAGCTTTGAGGCTAAAATAAATATTTGGGTTTATGAATATCCTCCACAGAATAGCTGCTGCATGACTGCATGACTTCCATAACACGGCAATGCACGAGCAGCCGCCTGTCTCCACGACTCCACTTTCCTTCAGCATCATCCACACTGTGGCCCTCATTTATCAATCTTGCGTGAAAACGGGTGCAGATCTGTGCGCAGAATAGTCTTACGACAGGACACACGTGTGATTTATGAAACGTTCGTATCTGACCAATTCCAGCGTACGAATGATCGGGTCTTGATAAATGCGGCGGCTGAATTTGATCGTCATTAACACGTTATGCCCTTAAATATTCCTGGTTCGGAGGCTTCGCCCACTGAGGTCAAACACTGAGAGAAGAAACTCTGGCAAGAAGAGAAACTTTTCCGAGATGGAGATCGGCATCCCGGCAGCACCGGCATCAAAGGCTCCATTCACTAATGCAATGTTGTGCAGAACTGAACAGGCCAAAATACAGTTTTTCTCAGTCGCTTTGGTGCTTTTCTCACATCACTATTAACATTTGCACAGCAGTTAGTGCGTTTCTCAAAACAATTAGTGCAAACTGCAAAACCTAGTGGATAACCTGCAAAAGCACGTCACTTGCTCAAAATGGATAGTCCATTCCTCAAAAGCAAGTATTCATGTCAATGAAACTGCCAGTGTCATCAAAATGAGAAGTCTTGACACCATTGTTTATGAACAAGACAGTCAAATGGCTTTGTCCTGTTTTCATTATGACAATTTATTCTCTCAGTGTTTTCCAATGCAAAGAAAAGGTCAGATTTCGGTGACACTACCTGAAAATGCTCAAGACAGCACTATACACTACTTGTACAGTCATTTGAAACCTACAGTAAAGTTATACATTCCTGTAGTTAGGGGAGTAAGTGAATACAAGACACTGAGTACGTTTCACATGTTTACTGTATATGCTCTTTGCTATTCTACAGCATTGTGCAAAAGAAAAATACACTACAGTCACATATTTAGAACAAACATAAGAAACACCCTTTTGGTAGAGCTGTGCACAGATGTGAACACTATAACAGAACATATTGTAACTGAACATAGGTAAATCATTCTGGCACATCCAGACAGCCCTCTTCCACCTCTGCAGGTTGTCTTTCAATCCTATGTGGTGCAGAGTAAAATTACAGTAATGTAAATGTAAAATGTAAAATGGTACACACCATGTCCTGCTCAGTTCATATATGCTCACCAAGTGAGGGTTCATGGAATTCATCCCTGATATGAGTGACTGTGAACAAGTGGCTTGTCATTGGTTACAACTAATACTTCACACACCTCCTCGTGAGTGAAAGCTGAAGTTCACTTGAGAGCAATTGTTCAATGTAGGAGACATTTCCAGGAAAAAATGATTTTGCTTGACAGAATTATATAACTAGTTCAACAATTTTGTATGTAATGACTCAAGCAATGAAATGAAGACTATTGGTTTTATTGGGAGTGACTATTCAGCATCCATAAGTATAGTTCATTTTGACTGACATGACATAAGCATTTGCAGTTTGTTCAGAGGAAGAAGAAATTGCTACTATGATGTTCACAAATGACTAAATGTTGTGGAGGTTGAACTAATAGTTATGAGAATTTTCATTCTGATCCGAGAAAAGCACCAAAGCGACTGAGAAAAACTGTAATATGGCACACTTTCTCTGGAGTAAACAGCAGAGTTCCCCCTGCTGGTCCGAGACGGAGCCACCTGCCCTTCAGCACCTGAAGCAGCTCCACTGTGACCCGTGTGCGTGTGTGCGCACTGTTGAATCTGCGTTCCTGCTCTGTAGCAGGTTTGCCAGCAGGGTTATTAGGTATTCCGTTAATTAGATGTTACACTATTTACAAATGTTATTTTACAAAAAAGTGGTATCAGTAAAAACGTAAAAAATAATCGGTTATGATCTGTTCTAAATATGTGACTGCTTATGCTTAATGACAGCTGAGGTTTTTTTAATAATCATTTTCAGACTCAGCCAGGTTTTGCTGTGCTGCACTGCAAATCCACACACTCAAATTTGCGTACACGAGCTTAGACCTGACGTGAGATCTGATCGTAGCTTCCGCTCAAGTCCAAATTGATAAATGCCAAAGCTTGCGTGGAAATGGTCGTACGCACGGTTTTCTGCCGTACGTTCGTTTGATAAATGAGGGCCTGTGTGTTTAGCTTGATTGACGCTGTGGCTGGGCGCTAATGCTGCCTTCAGAAATATAAACTTGTTGTGTTTCTTCAACAGTACTTTCCCCATTTTGTTACTGTGCAGGTAGTTGTATGCTTCTGTGCTTTTGTAACTGCGTAATTCTCCACCGTCAACACCTTCAGAAAATACAAGATAATAAACTATGTACATGTAGCTAACAACGGGCTAATGCTTCATGTCATCTGCTCACTCCGTGAGAACTGACGGGTGAGGCACTGTGAGAATTGTCTTCACGTTTTAAAACATCCGTACTGTGTATCCACCTCCAATTTCTGTCAAATTTGTTGCTTTCTTTGCGTTAAAAGCTGTTTTTTAGAGCGAGCATGACAGCTACGCTAGTGTAAACACTGAGTTCAACCAGTTTAATCGAAAGAGCAAAGCCAAATACCACTATGAACCATGGGTAAACTCACAAAGTCAGGAATTAGGTGGATTCTTTGCTAGTATTAATTGACTTGTATCCTCTTGATTATGTCTGTCTCTGTCATTTTATTTGAGTGTAGTTCTCATCTGTCATCTGTCTGAGATGTGCTCTATACATAACATGGACTTGACTATCTGAGCATAAATGCCAAAATAAAACTTCCTGTGGCTGAAGGTTGCTGCTCAACAAGGAGGTGCTGAGTACATCAGGACCTCTTCAGACTGTCGTCTCAGTATTGATCAAAGTTACAGTGTCTGCTGTGAACAAGCGGCCTGTACAATACAGCCTGAGGTGAGTCGACACTTAATAATAGAATTATCATTAATACAATGTTGGCTTCATGTTGACAATAGGTTGCAATATGGAAAGTTAAAATTTTTGCAACAGACCTGAAAATGACACATTGCTTCTGGCTTTCAGCGTGCACCATTTAGTCCAAAGTATGGACCAAATTTCCATCCAACATTTGAAGTTTTCCTGAAGACAAACCTAAAGAAAGTGACTTTGATGGTCCAGGACCAAGACAGGAAAGACGTCTGGAAACGTTATGTGTATCTGAAAGGTAAAGGCTTCACCAGCCTGCAGGAGCAAAGCACCTGTCAGAGTTTAGACCCCAGCGATAGATTAGAAAAGAAAAAAATGTGCATGTGTATTCACGAGTTAGCGATTATTATTATTAGGGAAGTGATCAAGAGTCATAATAACTGATGCACCAGCTGCACTTGTCTGTATAAGCATTGGCTAATCAATAATAATAGTGTTGGTAGTTTTCACTCAATTAAGTCGCTAAGCTAGATCTTGTGTTTTTATAGGCTGTTTTGTGTCTTCCAGGTCCAAGAAGGGCAAGAAGGGAAATTCTACAGAGAAACGTCACAGCAGAGGACATTTTCCCAGCAGTGGACAGGGTCCCAGCAGAGGACAGGGTCCCAGCTGTGGACAGGGTCCCAGCAGTGGACAGGGTCCCAGCAGAGGACAGGGTCCCAGCAGTGGACAGGGTCCAAGCAGTGGACCAGGTCCCAGCAGAGGAGAGGCTGTTCTCTGTTAGGACAGAGTTTGTAAAGCGAGTGTCTGAACCTGTTTTGAACCAGCTCCTGGATGAACTTCTTCACCGTGAAGTTATAACAGATAATGAACTGCAGTCAATCAGAAGTGTCAGAGTCACAGCAGATAGAGCGAGAGACGTGATCGACACAGTGCGAGGAAAGGGAAGAGAAGCCAGCTCTGTCCTGATCGCTGCTCTCCGTGAGGTGGATCTTCTCCTCTCCAGACAGCTGAACTTAAGCTGAAGCTAAATCAAGAAAGTGTGATGATAATTCTCTATAACAGCTGGTTGTTGTTCAGTTTCATATGACATAGTTAAATGATTAAATGAGACGTTCTGCTGTTAAAGTGAAACTCTGACCAAAAAGCAACATAGTCTTTTTTTGTGAATGAATATGAGTCAAACTTTGTGTAAAAGCATATTTACGTCGAAAGAGGCACTTTTAAGATTTACCGTAGTTTCGTTTTTGGGAATGCTATGGGCTCTTTTACGCTAGCATCTAAATCTCTATGTTTAAAACACTAAGAAGGCTCGACACAACATGAAACTTTGCTCGTAGTATCACCAGGGTCTCTACACATGAACACGAGCATTGAGAACATTGTTTGTGTACACAGAGTTTACTAAAAAAGAAGGTTTTTGAACTACTCACCGTAGGAGCTGCATCTCCGACGCGTTGCCGTCATGAAAATAGAGATTTTGATGCTAGCGTAAATGTGCCTGTAGTACTCCCATTGAAAATGAGTTTGACCTGAAAACGAAATCTTAAAAGTGCCTCTTTAGTCGTAATTATGCATTTACACGAAGGTTTGACTCATATTCAATCACAAATAAAGCCTAGGTTGCTTTTTGGCAAGAGTTCACAGAAAACGATTATTTTTAAAAACTCCAGCCAAAGTGGAGATTTCTGACAACGCCGATGTGTTTCCGTGTCAACTGGGAGTCGATTCTGAGGATTGTGATTGGCTTGCATGGCTTTATCCTTCTCCCTACCCTGCCGCCCACAGGTTTGGCATAGTTATAATGGTGCTCGATGGCATATTTATGTGGGTTGATGTAAATGACAACTTGTTTTAAAACGATGTTGTGTGGACGATATTATTGTTGAAAACGGAGGGGGGGAAATATTCATTTCTCTAAATACCCAGCTATGTGTAAATGTGGCCTAAATCAAATGAAACATGCAAACGTGTCTCCCACAGCATCAGCACAGGTGTTACAGGAACATCTGCTGTCAGGAAACACAGTTTGTTTGTTAATGAATTCATTCTGTTTAAATTTGTTTCACACAGAGGAAACACTCAGAGGGAGAGATGCTACACGTTATTAGATGTTTTATATTTGGTATCATAGTTGGTTATTAAAGTTTCTGTCTCCCCTCCTGAAGCTGTGGACGGTTTCACAACACTCGTCGAACCATGAAATAAACTGACCTCTGACCTGCAATCAAATGCTTTCCATTATGCTGATATTTATGTTTGTATGTAGACTATGATTTAATCACCAAAACAACATGTATCTCAGTATTTCTAAGTCTCCTCTAAAGCTCTGCAAAACTGCTCAAACTGGACGACAAAATCAAATATCACAATATCTTTAACACAAATACCTCGATATCATCACTGTGACTCTGTTATAGGGATTATTATTGGTACTTAAATATGAAGACAGTGACTTTTTTTTTTAATCTCCAGAGTCCAACTTGTACACAGATATATTTCACAAATTATGTAATAAAAACTTGTTGATGTTTTTCTGAGGATTTCCGAACGTGTCCACTTATCGGAGGGAGATGAAATTCTAGTGACCTACCGAGGTGTGTTTGTGTCCTTCACTGAGCTGTAGCTGCAGGAAAATGAGTGTTTGGCTGCTGTCAGACTGTCAAACAGCAGCAACAACCCACCACAGCAGAGAACATGCAGCCTGTGTGGGATCTGATCTGAGAGCAGCTGAAGAGCAGATGTGACTGCAGCTGATAGTTTGTTGGTTTGGACAGCAGGTGGTGCTGCTGCATCAACAGTGAGCTGCTGTGTCTCATCTCTGTGTTAATATGATGCTCAGGAGAGATGGAAGTATTCTGCTTCTGTTTGTTTAAACATTTATGAATCAGAATAAGCTGTTATCAGAAAACACCTTCACTTCCAGCAGGTTCAGGCTGCCTCAGTGTCCCTGATGATAAAGATGTTTGATGAGTGATAGAAATGATCTGCTCCTCTTATAAATGTCTCGGAGGCTCCGCCCACTCAGCTGCAGAACGAAGAAGGTTGACAGGAAAAACGGCGCTAAACAAGAAACGGTGAATAAACGTCCTCAAGAAGAAGAAGAGAGGAGGCGGAGGAGAAGAAGGTGAAGTTTTATTACAGTAAAGTTTAATAAAGTCTGACTCCGACAAATTAGACAAACTCTGGATGCTTCATGATGAGCTAGCTTGCTAACGGTCGTGAAGTAGCCGTTAGCTCGCTATGTTAGCTCGCTTTTTTGAGTTAGACTCCAGTGACAATTAAATTCTGACAAGATAAGAAGACAAGATTTGTCTCTAAGTTTGTTTAAATGTTGATCTAGTGTAACATCGCCTCTACATCTTCACAGCATGATGTAGTTTAGTGACATTCACGACTTCACACGTCACACTGATCTGAGGTCAGCAGCAGAGTTGCCATTTATTCATCAATGTCACCATCTGTAATCAGAAGTCTGTCACTGCCCAGACAGCCTGACATGTCACTCAGTATGCTAACATTAGCCAGAGTTAAACTAGCTAGTAGTTTTTTGGTTAATGCTCGCCTTAGTTAAGTTCCAAATTGGGGAAATTGTGACGTTGTAGTTGATCTTAATGCCTTCAAACCTCCTTGAACAGAAGAGGAGTTGGGCCCGGGCTTGATACCGGTTTACTTTTCATCAACAGCTGAAGGGGAAGAGGACATGTAGGAGCCCAGGTTGTCCACCTGCCATGACAGATAAGTACTGAGACCAGGAGCAGGAGGGGAACTCACAAGACCACCAGACAACCAGAGGACATAACACTTCACAGCTAATAAATGAATAACAAATGTTTAAATACTGCCTGTTAGCTGACAGTTACCGAAAAGCTGTCTCCCCCTGCCTGTCAGCATTGCTCCCTTCATGCCTTCTTCCCCTCATCAACTCACCTGTCCTCCTCCCTCCTCTCACCTCACCTGTTCCATGTCTCGTTGTTAGTGTCTGCATTTAGTTTCTGCTTCCCCAGTTCTCTTTGTCAGTTCATTGTTTACTTCTGTCTGGTGTCCCTGTGGTGTTTGATGTCTCCTCCGAGTTCCTTGTTTTTTCCTGTTCCTCATGGTATGTGTTTTTTTTTTTTTTGATTTTGATTTCTGGTTTTTCCTGTGTTGGACTTGAACTTTGAATTTCTGTTTGCACTTTGTTCTGATTTATTTTGCTACTTTATTTTTGGTTCCTGGATTTATTCCCTTTTTGTGCTCCTTGGTTTTCTGTTGGATTTCAGCTTTAGATTTATTAAAGCTCGCCTTTTGTTCTTTTGATCCTGCCTCCTGTCCAATCTGCGTTTGGGTTCACCTCTTAGTTTTCCCCTTAAATCCCGTCCTGACACCTCATCTATCACAAAGCAATGGACAGATTTAATTGTCACATTTTAGATTTTAGACTTTATTTTACTGTTTAATATCAACAGGTTGTGTTATTGCAAAGCTGAACAAAAGAATCAGAAAGTCTGGCAATAATTACCTTTGTACTTAATCTTCTGATCATCCCCTAAAGAATACTACTTCCACTTACATCTGTCAATGTTCATGAGGAAGAACAAAATGCATTTTACAAATCAGTTGTCCAGTGTGTGTCTGTCTCTCTTTGTGGGTCTCTGTGTTCATGTGGAGAGAGCCAGAAACATACAGCATACATTTTAATGTGAAGTGTTTGTATTGATTTGTAAATTAATTTAGTTTTAAGCTTCCGTTGTAGTTACACAGTTGTACATGTCAGGACTGATGAGTGAGCCTGTCAACAAGAAAATGCATCACCAGTGTTTCCCTCCCTGGAACTCACAGAAATGCTGCCCAGTGTCACAGTCAGTTATTTTAAAGGGTTTATAAAGCCTGACATGGAGCTGATTGAAGGAGCACTTGAAGTCTAAGAAGTTTAGTTTGTGGAGCTTTGGGTTCAGCAGGTTAATTAGATTTTTATGGTTCCCAGTTCTGTTGTAAGGGACAGACGCAAACTCAAAGACGTAAGTAACAGATTAAGTTATAAACTGATGTTATATAACATTGTATTTCCTTATAAAATGGACTTTGAACTTTTTTGTTAAACATTTACTCACCTGATCGGACTGACTCCATTTTGTAGAAACGTCTTCTGAGCACTTGGTCCTGTCCACAGACATGAGACAGTATTTTTTAGCAACTGCTTTGTTGAACTTGGACTGAGAAGTTCCAGGTTGATGACCATCAAGACACAGTGTAAGTTTTACATTATTATGATATTTTCCCTGTCCAAGGGCCACTTCAGTCTCCTTGTGGACTGTCAACGTGCAGATATCCTGGTTATCTGATCTATCAGGGCGTTGGCAGTCAGAAAACCTAAGACGACACCAGTTGGTGTGTTTTGTTTGGATGTTTGTTAGCTAACATTAGCAAAAAACTGCTGGAAGAAGTCGAGTCCGTTAAGTGAAGCTAGCTGTTGGTGGTCACAACTCAGACTGTAAAGATAAAATCCGTGATGATAATGTGCGTGATCAATTCAACCTTTCCTTCCGCATCATTTCCTCTAGATTCTCTTAAAGAGGGACTCTGATGTAACCTGTAACTTAAAAGCAAAGACTGTCAATAAATGAACGACTGGATTTTGGAGAATCTAAACATGTATATATGTCCATGCTGACAAAAGTTGGAAAAAAAAATGTATTGTGATGAGGAGCTTTGAACAAGATTAAACAAGTTACACGCTTCCAATTTCATGAGAGAACATGTTACCAGACATTATCTGTAGTGATATTACAGCAAATTCTTTTAGAAATGTGTTATATTACTATGTTACTGCTTTAAAAATACATGAATGTAACATCTGATTTTTGTAGCACATCACCCTCAACATTGGTTTTAATATATACTTAAAAATAACATTTTTTTTTTTCTTTTTTTACCAACTATAATGAATCCTAAATGTATTATACTGTGTTTTGTGACTCTGGTGTTACTGGTTGACCTCTCAGACTTGAGAAGATGAGCGATTTGGGGAAACAAGAGGATGGAGCAGAGTCCCCAGGATCGAGCTGTCTGTCTCTGAAGAGTGACTGGTCCAAAGGGAACAATCCACTCTTCAGTGATGAACCCATTGATATAAAGTAAGTTTTTACTCTGAAGTGACCTGGAAATGATTCAGTTTTTTAATGTCATCTGATAATCTACTTTACAACATCGTTCTTTTATGATTGAGTGGTTTTGTACAGTTACTTGGGATGTCCTGTTAAAACTTTTTCTGATCTGATCTTGAGCCCTTATATTTGCTTGAATGTTGATTAAATAACTATCTGACACATTTAATGAACCAGCAGTAGCTAGTTGGTTTGGCACACCTTATTTTTGTCATGGAACTTGATCCAAATGGAGGATCTGAACTTAATTAGTTTACAAGGGAGATATAGAGTTACAGATCATGAGTCAAAAGGAGCTGCAGCACTCTCAGAGAACAGTACAGGACCTTGGTAGAATTCATAAAGAACTGAAGTACATGAAGTAATCCAGAAATGAACCTGGACCCACTGACAAAAACAGCAGGTCCAAACAACTGCTGGAAGAAGTCGAGTCCGTTAAGTGAAGCTAGCTGTTGGTGGTCACAACTCAGACTGTAAAAATACAATCCGTGATGAAAATGTGCGTGATCAATTCAACCTTTCCTTCTGCATCATTTCCACTAGATTCTCTTAAAGAGGGACTCTGATGTAACCTGTAACTTAAAAGTAAAGACTGTCAATAAATGAACGACTGGATTTTGGAGAATCTAAACATGTATATATGTCCATGCTGACAAAAGTTTGAAAAAAAAAGTATTGTGATGAGGAGCTTTGAACAAGATTAAACAA
>CAEMYA010001093.1:29826-65322 GCA_903131615.1 Diplodus sargus
TATATATATATATATATATATATATCTCATCGATTTTTGGAAATTTAATAATCGACTCATCGTCAATATTATAATCGTGATTAATCAATAATCGATTTTTTGTCACCACCCCTACAATGCAGTGACTCTAAAACTGGTGTGATCCCGCCCTCTGGTCCTCATCAGAACGCGTGCGGCTGAATTTTGTAATAATTGGAGATTTAGAGTACTCTTTTTGGAAAGACCAGAGAGCAGGGCATTACAATAATCTAAGCGACAGGAGATAAAAGCATGCATTAGCACCTCCGTACTGGCCTGGGGGCGAAACGGGCGGACTCTGGCTATGTTCTTAAGATGATAAAAACCTATTTTCGTCATTTCTTATATGTGGAATAAAATTCAGCTCAGAATCAAAAATCACGCCCAGATTTTTTACTGATTGTGTTGGTTTAAGATCTTGTAGTTTTGGAAAAAGTTTCTCTCTCTGGCTTTCAGGACCTATAACTGAAACCTCAGTTTTGTCATGGTTGAGCTGTAGGAAATTCACTGCCATCCATGACTTGATGTCTACAATGCCGTTAAAAAGGTCATCAGGAGACACGGCAATGTACAGTTGTGTATCATCAGTGTAACTATGGAAGCTGATGCCGTGTCTCCTGAAACATGTGAGGCGTCAGTTGATTATAAGTAATGTAATTTGTTCATCCCCACAGAGAGAAGAAGAAGAGGCATGTTTCTGTGGAGGAGCAGCCGTCCTGCTGTTCTTTGTGTCAGGACGTCCTGAAGGATCCAGTCTCTACCAGCTGTGGACACTGGTTCTGCAGACAGTGCATCACCTCATACTGGGACCAGTCTGCTTCATCAGAACACTCCTCCTGTCCCCAGTGTGGAGAAAGATCCAGAACAAGAGCTGGACTGCAGACAGTCAGTGACACTGCACCAAGTAAGACTGAACATCTGTCTGCTGGTGTCATCACATCTGAAATCAAGATTTGTATTGTCTAGAAAAGACATTAAAGACTTTGATGAAATCCTTTCTTTAGTTTTGTTAAGTTTTGGGCTTGAAAATAATGACCAGATTCTCATTCTTTCTGTATTGTCATATATGTTATTCTCTTTCAGCTGATCGTGTACTGCAGCAGGTTTTAGATGAACATAAGATCAGTCTGAGGAGGAGATGTGAACATGTGACCGAAGGACGTGAAACAGGAAGTGATGAAACCGGAAGTGGAACCCTCCTCAACAGGATCTACACTGAGCTCTACATCACAGAGGGACAGAGTGAAGAGGTTAATACCCAACATGAGGTGAGACAGCTGGAGACAGCTTCCAAGATGGAGACCCTCCATGACACTCCAATCAGGTGCTGCGACATCTTTAAAGCCTCACCTGACCAACAGAGACGCATCAGAGTCGTTCTTACCAACGGCGTTGCTGGAGTTGGAAAAACCTTCTCGGTGCAGAAGTTCACTCTGGACTGGGCCGAGGGCTCCGAAAACCAAGATGTCAGTCTGCTGGTTCTGCTGTCGTTCAGGGAGCTGAACCTGATGAGAGATGAGCAGTACAGTCTTCTCAGGCTGCTCCATGTTTTCCATCCAACATTACAGAAGGTGACAGCAGAGAAGCTCGCTGTCTGTAAACTTCTCTTCATCTTTGACGGCCTGGATGAAAGCAGACTTTCACTGGATTTCAAGAACCATGAGGTCGTATCTGATGTCAGACAGAAGTCATCAGTCAGCGTGCTGCTGACAAACCTCATCCAGGGGAAGCTGCTTCCCTCGGCTCTCGTCTGGATCACTTCCCGACCTGCAGCGGCCAATCAGATCCCTCCTTCATGTGTCGACAGGGTAACCGAAATACGAGGCTTCACTGACGTCCAGAAGGAGGAGTACTTCAGGAGGAGGTTCAGTGATAAATATCTGTCCAGCAGAATCATCTCACACATCAAGACCTCCAGGAGCCTCCACATCATGTGTCTGATCCCAGTCTTCTGCTGGATCACTGCTACAGTTCTGGACCACATGTTGACTACAGACCAGAGAGGAGAGCTGCCCAAGACCCTGACTGACATGTTCTCACACTTCCTGCTGGTTCAGACAAAGAGGAAGAAGCAGAAGTACGATGAGGGACGTGAGACGAGTCCACAGGAGCTGACGGAGGCTGACAGGGAAGTTCTTCTGAAGCTGGGGAGGCTGGCGTTTGAACATCTGGAGACAGGAAACATCATGTTCTACCAAGAAGACCTGGAGCGCTGTGGTCTTAATGTCACGGAGGCCTCGGTGTACTCAGGAGTTTGTACAGAGATCTTCAGAAGAGAGAGTGTGATCTTCCAGAAAACGGTCTACTGCTTTGTTCATCTGAGCGTTCAGGAGTTTCTGGCTGCAGTCTACATGTTCAGCTGTTACACCAACAGGAACACAAAGGTCCTGGAGACTTTCTTAGGGAAGACTGCTCTGGACATCTTTCTGAAAAGTGCAATGATGAAATCCCTTGAAAGTAAAAATGGCCACCTGGACCTGTTTGTTCGCTTCCTTCATGGCATTTCTCTAAAGTCCAACCAGAGACTCTTAAGACGTCTGCTCGGTCGGACAGACAAGAGTTCAAAAATCATCCAGAGAGCCATCAACAACCTGAAGGAGATGAACAGTGATAAGATCTCTCCTGACAGAAGCATCAACATCTTCCACTGTCTGATGGAGATGAACGACCACTCAGTTCATCAGGAGATCCAAGAGTTCCTGAAATCAGAGAACAGATCAGAGAAGGAACTCTCTGGGATCCACTGCTCAGCTCTGGCCTACATGCTGCAGATGTCAGAGGAGGTTCTGGATGAGTTGGACCTCAAGACGTACAAAACATCGGAGGAGGGACGACTGAGACTAATTCTGGCAGTGAGGAACTGCAAAAAGGCTCTGTGAGTCCAGATGTGATTAGTACTAATCATTAGGTACTAATTATACTGTCAGTGTAAATGTGAACCTGTGAAAATCACTGTAGGTTGTAACTGCGTTCATACAGGTAATTGAACAACATGTCAAAATAGATTGTAAATCATAGCACCCTGTTAGTTAACATATATTATCAAAACTTGAAACTGTAAGGATTATTCTTACTATTATTATTTGTCTTTGTCCGAAACAAATACATTTTTGGAGGTCTCAACATAGCAGGAAACGCGTACAAAGTCTCATATAGTCTCATATGCTTTGTTGCACATTCAAAAACCTTAAATCCACGCGTTCCCTGAATGGTCCTGAATCTTGTGATATTGGGTTATTTCCACCCTCGTTTTTTTTTTTTTAGGAAATGCGTGAAATGTCGAAAACCTGTTGTTGTTTTTTTTAGCTCCTACCAGGCAATTTCACAGATTTGCACCAAACTTTGCACTTAACATTTCTGGATTGTCCCTGACAGAACGGTTTGCAAAGAAGGTCACGTTTCAACACGATACCAAAGTTACAAATTCATAATTTTTTTGCCGAAAATTGGAAAACAGAAAGCGTTGCTTAAAATTTGTGGACATGACCACTAAATGGCGCTCTATGTCTGAACATCAGCTTGGTCTATTAAGACGAAAGTTGGTACAATCCACGCGATTCCTGAATTGAGCTGACTCGGCTGATATAGGCCATGCCCATTTCCATCAATGTTTTTTGTCCGCAAATCGCGAAATGTGGTACATCACCTGTTTCGTACTTCCCATAGGCCATTTGACCGATGCGCACAAAAAATTTGCACATAGTATCTGTGGACACTCCTGACAAAAAGTTGTCAAAAGAATGTTTATATTTCAAAGAATACTCAAGTTATTAAATAACAACTTCCTGTAGATTTTGGTCACAACAAGAAGTGTTGCATATCTCCACATTGGTGTGTTCGAAACTTCCCCGTCTTCCCCGTGAGCTCCCAAGACTCTGTGCAACATTGTGTGCAACTCTGCCTCAAGGGGGCTCTTTTATCACAAAAGGACCAAAAAAAACGTTGCTGGCATGGTTCACCGATATGTACGAAAATCAATGGGTACGTATACCATGACCAGATGCGCAAAAAATCCTATTGGACCACAAAAATGTCAAAGTAATGAGAAACTTACTGTATTAACACAATGGACCTAAAATCACAAAAAACATAAAATCAGAGTAGGATAAAGTTTGATTTTTTACTGTGAAAACCACAAATATGTTTAACGAACCATTTTTATTACTTATGGTGGAAATATAAATTGTTTGCTAAAGTTGTGAAATTTGCCTCAGGCTCAGGCACTGCCTGCTCCACATTCAGCAGTCTCCTCATTGTTTTGACCCATTAAACAAATAAACGACTACACTACACACTAAACACACCACACCCAACACTACATAACACACTAACTATACACTCCAAACACGCTATATGTCACAAATATCTCAACTCTCAAAACTTGCTGCTGTCAATCTTCCGCCGGCATCCCTCCCACAACATCCGCCTGTTCCTCAGCAACCAAATCACGGGTTTTGGCATAATTTTGTGGTTGGTTGGTGTGGTGCCTTTTTCCACTAATAGGAACGTGTTTTATTGCATGCAAACACCTCAGACCCGAACAGACTTGGTCCGGACTCATTTAGTCTTATTAATCCACAACAGTCAGTTTGTATGCACAGAAAGGGACCGAAACGCCGGCAAAATCCTGGTCCAGCTCGCGCCGCTGCAGGTATAAATCTGCTTGTTTCTTAAGGTGTGCCGTGGGGGTGGGCTCTGCAGTGATTGGCTCTGGTGCGCACTTGGCTATGGTTGACAACGCTAGCGGAATTGGTAAATACTTTATGAAATAGTTTATTAACGGTATCATTGTAGTCCAAACAAATCCGACGTTGCACACCCTTAAACCACGCAGGAGCCATGTTGAAAATCTCAGATCAGTCTGATCCTGATCTGCAGAGATATCTGAGGCTATACACAGACACACAGACAGACAGAGATTCCTTGCTTTCATAGAGAGATGGCCTACATTCAGGCTTTCTCCACCAGAGGGCAGTGCTCCCTTGCTAATGGATACAAACCTCTGTTTAAGAGTCTGTAGGTTAACACTGTGTAGTCCTCTAATTATTTGCTCGTTATGTAGATTGCAGGGAGTTCTTCTGACATCGACGTACACTTTTTAATATCGGCAGGAGCAGGCCAGTCAAATTATAAAGGAACAACTTCCTCATTCTGATCTGGAGAGTCCGGCCCTGAACACATAGGCCAATATACAGTCATAGTCAAAGTGCCACATGTTGCACACAGTAAATTACATTTAATTCCCTCCTGCACTGACGGACAGTTAAGAGACGAATAAGGTTTTGAATTGACCAAAAATGTAAATAGGTTAAAACTGCAGATCAATGTAGTTTACCTTTTGTGAGGATGTTATTTACTCATTTTTATACCATGGTCTGGGGGAATACTCGATTCTGATTGGCTGAAGGGTGTCCATTAACCCCTGATATACGGACACCTACTAAGTAGTTCCAGTCAAATTGTCTGTTTACCGTTCTAAATTAATGCGCTAGCTGGTGTATCAAATCTGAATATGTTATTTCCAACACTGAGTGCAGTCCGTCAGTCCTTCAGTATCCTCTGAACACCACAGGGTGGCGACTGTGACACACAAGCTGCAGAAAGTACATTTCCCCTCTAAACTTACTGATACGCGAGTGATCTCAGATCCCGTTCGCTGTTCAGCTCTCTACTTCAGGCTGTGGCCACAGTAACGTTACACACGGCCGGTCATTTGTTCGTGAAAATCTTGCTATTGATTTGGGGACAATGACATGACTGGTTAGCTAGCTGGTCTTGTTAGCTAGCATACTGTCAAATTATATTTACTGAGTGAACAACGTTGCACCTTACGGGAGAGTAATGATCGTTCCAGGTATTAGTCAAACCCTCAGGCGTTACCAGGGAAACTTAATTATGGCTTATGAAAAACTTTATATTTTGATTGTAAAACGCATGAAAATATAAATTAATGGTCTTAATTTCTTTTCTTTGGCAAGTGACCATGGTATAAGCAGGATAATGCCCTTCGAGGTGTCCATTATCAGGAATTAATGGACTTCGCGTCGTCCGGGCATTATCCCTTACTTAAAATCTAATTTTCGAAAAATGTATTTTATGTGTTTTAATTTAGAGTTATTTGATGACACCAGTCAAAAATGTCCTACTGGATAACGTTAATGAATTTTCAAAATATTATTATATTACAACTCTTAAAGTCAATGCTTCATAAATATGTAAAGTAAGACAGTTACCAATATTTAAAGCTCTGAAAATGAAACTTGGACAATTCCTTTTATTCATTAATATGTTTGCTATAGACATGACCCTACTTGTTCAAGTTCTCACCTACATTTTAATGCTGCAAAGTGATTCAATCTTTAAAATGTCTGAAAATCCTTTACAGTACTTGGCATCATACATACAAATTATGCATTTTAAGGCATTTTAATCAGCGTTATCCCGCCTGACTGAAATCGTTACTCGGTATGACACCTAATGTTTCCACTTGAAATGTCATATTAAAACAACCTAAATATTATTGCTGTTCAAGAATAATCCATCTTAACATCGGAGTAACAGGGGAACTGTCGACTCAGGGACACATAGCATATTTTAATACTTTAAGCAATTTAAAGTGTTCAAATACTCAAAGGTGCTTTAAAATACCATTATTAAAAGTGCATAATAATGTGTTAATATCACAATAAAAATGGAAATTATACAAATAAAAATAGAAAACAGCACAACTGTCAAATATGTGTCATCCTGTATAGCAGATGACACTGTGGGGTAACGGAAAATAACTGTATCCTATATGACAAAATCGTTATCCAGTATGACGAAACTCCATTTGAAACTCAATCAGGCAGTTGTTTTGGCTACCTATAGAAATCTGCAAACTTGACCCTCAACATTAAAGAATATAAATTCACATAAAACTAACACATTACATAAAATCAATATTATATGTTTTTTAGCGTTATCCCATATGACAGGATTTTACCACATAGTGTACCACTGACTGAAAAGAGTTAATAAAGCACATTTAAAGAGAGACTTATTAACCTTTCACCATTGTTTAGGGGTCCTTTCGGGTCTTCCTTATGGCCTAACTTCCTGTCTGATAATGTGTGCCCCATAATAACCCATAAATTTGCTCCAGATTGCTTGTTATCCCAGATGACATTAGCTGACATACCAGTTTTGGGACAAGCTGCTCAAAAGCATAACAATGTACTGGATGTCATATTTTTTGTAACATTTTCATATATCAAAGGCAACACTCATACAATAATGCCTGGGGCAGAGATTTTTTAATTTATTTTCTTTTCAACTATATTGTAGCTTTTTTGCATTTCACCATGAGGTTGGGACAGTTATCCGGTATGACATTTTGTGACCATTGTTTCTAATAACTCTTAAACTTTGTAAAACCCTCAATACATGTTACTATCATTAGATAAACAAGAGATTAATAGATTGAACTAATGTGTTTTTTGTAATTTTACTCCATAAATGTGCTTTGGACATCAAAATTGCACGTCACGTCATTGTCCAGGGTACAAGATATCGGCCGATGGGGCCAGGTACACAGCACGCCCTAATGGCACCACGCCTTGACGAGTGTGGACTGCGAGGGCTCGTTCATCGCTGCTTGCAGCTTTAATATTTACTTTACAGTCAGTCTGTTTAAGTGTAAAACTGTATTATAGTTTAAGTTTTATTTTCTCTGTCATTACAGACTTTCTGGCTGTGAACTCTCAGAGCCTCACTATGAAGTCGTGGCCTCAGCTCTGAAGTCCAACCCCTCCCATCTGAAAGAGTTGGACCTGAACGACAACAGCATGAAAGATTCAGGAATGAAGCTGCTTTGTTCTGGACTGAAGAGTCCAAATTGTAAACTCAAGGCACTGAGGTCTGTTAATGTATTTTGCTCTTGTACAGTTCAAATACTAATTTACATATATCAAGGAAGTTTTAAATGCATCTGCTTGTCACAACGGCTGTTATTTTAAGTTCGTCAGTCTGAACAGTTTGGCTCAGAATGCAGTCTGTACTCAAACTGTGTTTCTCTTTGTACGGAAACTGTAGGATTTACCCTGGCGCAAAATTAACAAATATTCAGAATTTTTGAGACATTCAAAAGATCATCATGAATAATGTCTTTTCATTCAAAACTTTCAAAACACATTTTCCAGGAACTTGAACATTCATACAAAAAGCCTCTCTTACCGTCTATCTGATGTGTTACCACCTACAGATGACATTGATCTTTTTATTTAGAAAACTGTGCCGCTTTGTGATCTGACTCAACAAGTCAACAGGAGCATAACTCAGAATAGACTTAATTTGCATTCACTATATTTTGGTACTAGGTTTCATGTCAGGTTAAGATAACATACAAGCCACTTTGCTTCGTGACTATTTGAATCAATTATGATTAGAGATGGAACCGATCCGATCCAGTATCGGTAGGGGGTTTAGATACGGATGTAATTGACTCGTTGCATATTTTACTGATGTCACCGATCTATGTCCCAATCAAGATTAATCTGTGTTGACATGAACGGGTGTATGAATGTTGTGCTGACATTTGGATGATGTCTGTATAAGGCTGACATGATGATGATCCACAATAACACAATGATGAAGTCTCTCTACTCATTTTAGAGAAAGCTCATTGATGAGGACACAGTAATGTTGAGCTACACATTTCAAACCTGATCACATCTGATTGGAATATAAATTGACTTATCTACATGATTTATTTTTTATTCAGATTGAGTGACTGCAGTTTGTCAGAGACCAGCTGTGCTTCTCTGGCCTCAGCTCTGAAGTCCAACCCCTCCCATCTGAGAGAGCTGGTCCTGAGTGATAACAAGCTGCAAGAATTAGGAGTGAAGCTGCTGTGTGATTTTCTGCTGAGTCCACAATGTAGATTGAAGGCTCTGGGGTCAGACATAATTTTTTACTCCTGTGCTCATATTAATATGATGTGAAAGTTGTGTTGACACTAAACTGGACACATATGTCTGATATTACACTGATCAACACTGAGTATCTTAATGCTAAAGTCTGTTTTCTTCTTCTGTGGCAGGGCAATCTTGAACTACACATGTAAAACCCTCATATAGCAAGAAAAATCTACACTTGATAATTCACTCTGCACCTCGGAAATGCTTAAGTTGATCTTAAATGTCACCATATATCTATGGCTGGGCAATTAAATAGATTTTATCAATTAATTCAAATTTTTGGTTCAGGATGATTTTTCCAAAATGAAAATTGGTTTTCTCATTATCTTCCTCCTCCGCCACTCCCCTTGGGCTTCCCTAGTTCATAGTGGGCTCAGTGGGCTCAACCTTCCCATGCATTGACTTCCCACAGAGAGACACACACAACAATGTGGCAGCAAGCGTAGAGTACGTTTCCAAAGAAGGCACAGTTTCGTCACTATACAATGCAATGCATGCAGATGTTTGATTTTGTTAACATGTCTTCAAGGATCCAAAATACTTAGTTCATGTTTAATGAAACTTATGGTTGCAGTCTATCAATCCCAATGGGGAAATTCATCTATTTTGTAACAGCATGCAATACAAGATGTTGAATATATTTTTCCTAAAGCAAAAATTAGGTCCCTGGGAGTTGGGGCATTCTCTGAAGCTAGTAGTAGAAATCCAGCTAAAAAGTTCAGTGCGTTTACATGACACTCAAGAAAACCGAATTACTGGGTTAGTCCGAACTATGATCGGATTTTTAAGATACATGTATACACCTTAGTCTGACTAAAATCGGACCGGATCCGATTTCTCATAGTCGAATTAAAACTCCTAGATTATTCGATTGATAGTCGCATTACTCCTGCATATGTTCTATCAGATCAGATCAGATTTTGCATTCTGCGCAGGTGCGAGATTTATTTCCCGGGGCCGTGAGCCGGAAGTAGAAGGATGGCAGGTCTTTCCTCCGAAATCACCGCAAGCAAGAGAGCCATTGTGCATCTAGTTTGTGTTATTATCATGTACACCATATATGAAATGTACAAAGATGTAGCTTCATCTCGCTCTTCGTACGCCATCTTTCTCTAATGCCGAGGCAGTTTGTTGTTGCTGGTAACGTAAAGAGGTCAGCCGGAGGTGGCTTACTTACCACTTGTTGAAATGGGTACAGCGCCACCTATCATACTGGGGTATGACATGCTCTTGCCAATAATCCGATTTTCTCACCGGCATGTATACTCGGACAATTGCAGTTGTCTGATTGAGTAGCAAAGTCGAACTATGGCTGTCATGCGACTACGCTGTGCATGTTAAGCACTGATTGTCACTGGCAGGGCCTGCCATTTTGTTTACAAGCATATTTCTGGGCCTGTGTTTGGTTGCAATTTAACCCCAGAAGGGAAAATCAGTTTGCCTTTGTTTATTTTATTGTTAAAATAAAATAAATACTTGTTTTGAATAATCTCCTTTTATTTGTAGTATTTTTTAAAAGAAGGAATAAAAAAAAATCAATTAAAATTGTAAATCGAGTTTGGTATTGCCACATAGCCCAGCTTTACTTATATGGTATCTAAATAAAGTATTATAAATGCAAAGAACAAATAATCTGCAATTCAACTATCAGACAATAACAAACCTATAAAGTTTTTTCTTTTTCCAACATTTTTATGAAGCAACATGATTCTGATACTGACCGAATACTTTAATCTGAAGATGCTTTGATTCTATGACTCCAGGTCCTTAAGGAAATGTTGTAAATGCCTTTTATTCACATTGACCTAAATTTATCCTGACATATTTGTCATCTTTGGAGATTTTGTTGTCATGAATGAAATCAATCAGTGGGTTTTTCTTTGTGTTTGGCTGAACAACATGAGTTTGTATAGATGGAGCCCCTGGTCGAGCTGCAGAGTTTAAGAGGTGGAGTCACTACATCTTTATTGAAGAAGCAGCACGTTGTCATTAATATTAATGAGAGCTCTGTTTCACTTTCTGTAATTTACAGTTTTGAACCTGTAGTCTGTTGGGTTCAGGTGTTTGGAGTTTCGATTTAAATCTTCAGCTCTGACCAGATGATTAAACACTAAATGATTTCAAGCAGGAACATTGTCTTCTAAAATTACATACTTTATTCTCTATTAAGAGTGATTGGATGTCTTCTAAGCTTTCATCATTATTAATTCAGATTGGAGAGCTGCAGTTTGTCAGAGATCAGCTGTGAATATCTGGCCTCAGCTCTGAAGTCCAACCCCTCCTATCTGAGAGCACTGCATCTGAGTCTCAACAAGCTGTATGATTCAGAAGTCAAGCTGCTGTGTGATTTTCTACAGAGTCCACATTGTAAACTGAAGACACTGGGGTAGGACACCAATTTTTACTTCTGTGCTCGGATGTAATATGATGTGAAAGTTGTAATTACATTAAACTACAGACATCATCCTGACATTATACTCCACACTGAGTATGCCAAACTCAATTTCTTGCACAAAGCTGCACATTTTAAAAACCTCATATAACAAGAAAAATCTACTCTGGGTAATTCACTCTGAACCTTTAAAACTCTGGATTTTCGTCTTAAATGTGTCCTTATATCCAGTGTTGGGGCTCGTTACTCAAAAAAGTAATATATTACACATTACACATTACTCTCAAAAATAGTAATGCCTTACATTACAAGATTACTGCCTGGAAAAAGTAATTAGTTACATTACTCGTTACATTACTCGTTACATTCTGTCTTGGCGTCTCATTCATGTTAGTCCACGGTTCCTTAGCAACAAGATTTGTGTGTGCGTGCTGTCTCTGTAGGTGCTTCGTTAAGTTTGAGGTAGTGTTAGCAGCGGTGAGGAGAGGTTTCCAACACGGGCAAAGTGCACCTTACAGTCAAGTTATTTTCCTTACTTTCAACAAATTCTAAGTAATGTTTGTATCTCTGACCCTCCTGCTGCCCCAGCCAGCACCCCATACACACACTGGCCTGTCGCCTGCGCGGGAGGGCAGAGAGTCCGGCGCTGCTGCAGAGGAGCCGTGGTCTGCGATTCCTCTGAGCAGCATGTGAATTACAATATAATATATTTCTCGTCTTTCCCCCGATGATCTGAATAAGTCGCTTAATTTGTCGCTCGTAGCTTTTTAGAAATAAAGTCGCTCAGAGGGTCTGAAAAGTCGCTAAATCTAGCTAGAAAGTCGTCAAATTGGCGGCCGCCCCCCCCCCCAGCCTGCCGTGTGTGATGCGTGCGACAATGTAACGTAAGTAACGAGCTTGGCGAACTGTAATGTGATTACTACATTCAGAACAGTAATGCCTTACACTACTCGTTACTGAAAAAAGTAATGTGATTACAGTACACCCAACACTGCTTATATCTAAATTAAGTACAATAAATACAAAGAATAAATCGGAAAATCAAGTTTGGTGTAAAGATTTTGTTTTTAGGCCGTATTGCCCAGGCCTGCTTATATGGTATCTAAATTAAATATAATAAATTCAAATAATAAATAATCTGTATTTCAAGTATCAGTCAGAGACAAATATATTCTGTTTTCTGTTTCCATCATGTTCATGAAGCTATAAGATGCTAATGCTGAACAAATAGTATAGGCTGGAGAAGCTTTAATTCAATGACTCCACTGTTCCTTAAAGCAATATTGTAGATGTCTGTTGTTCATATATCCACAAAATTCATCCTGAGATGTTTGTTATCTTTTGAGAATTTATCATGAATGAAATCTTAAATCAGTTTCTGAGGGTTTGTCTTTGTGTTTGGCTCCACAACATGAGTTTGGATGGATGGAGCTGGCAGAGCTTAAGAGGTGTATTCATTACATCTTTATCAAAGCAGCAGCACATTGTCATTAATATTAATGAGAGCTCTTTTTCACTTAATGAATTTTACAGTTTTGAGCTTGCATCCTGTTGGGTTCAATTGTTAAGAGTTTACATTTTCTAAACTTGTATATCCTGAACCTTCTTCAGCTCTGAACAGATTATTAAAAACAGAATGATTTGAAGCAGGAACTTTGTCTTCTCAATTTAAATAATGTATTCCTTTATTCAGATTGAATGGCTGCAGTTTGTCAGAGATCAGCTGTGCTTCTCTGGCCTCAGCTCTGAAGTCCAAACCCTCCCACCTGAGAGAGCTGGACCTGAGTCTGAACAAGCTGTATGATTCAGGAGTGAAGCTGCTGTGTGATTTTCTGCAGAATCGACATTGTGTACTGAAGACGCTGAGGTCAGAAACTTTTTCTTTTTTTTTTTACTTATGTGCTCAGAATAATATGATGTGTAACTTATGATTACACAATACTGCAGACATAAGGCTGATATTATACTGATCCACACTGAGTATCTGAATGTATAAGTCTATTTTCATCTTCTGTGGTTTAGTCCATTGACTGTGTCATAGCAATGTTGAGCTGCACATTTAAAACCTTCATGTTCATTCCTTCATTAAACGCTGAATGATTTCAAGCAGGAACATTGTCGTCTAAACTTGCATCGTTAATTCTTTATTCAGATTGAGGAGCAGCAGTTTGTCAGAGACCAGCTGTGCTTCTCTGGCCTCAGCTCTGAAGTCCAACCCCTCCTATCCGAGAGTGCTGGACCTGGGTAACAACAAGCTACCAGATTCAGCAGTGAAGCTACTCTGTGATTTTCTGCAGAGTCCAAACTGTAGACTAAAGACTCTGAGGTCAGACACTATCTTTTACTTCTGTGTTCAGATTAGTATTTTGTGAAATGTGATTTCACTAAAGTTCAGACATAAGGCTGATATTATGCTGATCCACACTGAGTATCTTAATGCTAAAATGTGTTTTCTTCAATGGTTTAGCCCATTAACTGTGGCAGAGCAATGTTGAGCTACACCTTTAAAACCTTAATATAAAAAGAAAAATCCACACTGGATAATTCACTCTGAACCTGTGAAATTCCTGATTCTGTGATAAATGTTTTCGTATCTTGTCTGAATAAATTATGATAATAATATAAATACAAAGAATAATAATCTATACTATCTGACAAGAACAAATCTTTTTGGTAAAGAAATATTCTAGATGTCTTTTGCTCACTTTTCCCGGACAAAATGTCATGATGTGATATGATGACTCCACTGTTCCTTAAAGATAAATTGTAGATGTGTTTTATTCACATTGTCCTAAATTCACCCTGACATGTTTGTCATCTTTGGAATCTTTGTGATCACGAGTCGAATATTAAATCAGTTTCTGTGAGTTTTCTTTGAGTTTGGCTGCTGAACATGAGTTTGTATAGAGGGAGCCTCTGGTGGCGCTGCAGAGTTTAAGAGCAGGGTTTCCGCAGGGTCTTAAAAAGTCTAAAATTTGACAATCTCAATTTTAGGACTTAAGAAGTCTTAAATACGTCCATATTTTGCACATAGGTCTTTAATTATATTTAGTTAGGTCTTAATTCAGAATCAAAATTAGATATGTACGTTCATTTACTGCTTCCGTCGTCGCCTTTTCTTTTGTTTTGTTATAGGTAAATGTGTTGGTGAGACTCACAGTTAGCTCTGTGTGTTGTACTATTTTCTGAAGTAATCAGGAACGTAAGTGGCATTTTGCCAACAGTCGGAATTTATGGTCTTACAAACTCTTAAATTTGACTTCTTTAAACTTGCAGAAACCCCGTAAGAGGTGGAGTCAATACGTCTTTATTGAAGCAGCAGCACATTTTCATCAATAATAATGAGAGTTTGTTTCATTTTGTGTGTTTGACAGTGTTGCACCTGCATCCTGTTGGGTTCAGGTGTTTGGAGTTTACATTTTCTAAACTCTTGTATTCGGAACCTTCTTCAGCTCTGAACAGATTATTAAACGCTGAATGATTTCAAGCAGGAACATTGTGTTCTAAAATTACATACTTTATTCTTTATTCAGATTGATTGGATGTAGTTTGTCAGAGATCAGCTGTGATTCTCTGGCCTCAGCTCTGAAGTCAAACCCCTCCCATCTGAGACATCTGTGGCTGAGTCTCAACAGGCTACATGATTCAGGAGTGAAGCTGCTGTGTGATTTTCTACAGAATCCAAACTGCCGACTGGAGACTCTGAGGTCAGACACAATTTTTTTATTTCTGTGCTCAAATTAATATGATGTGAAAGTTGTGTTGACACTAAACTGCAGACATCAGGCTGATATTATACTGATCCACACTGAGTATCTTGATGCTAAAGTCCACTTCTTCTTCTGTGGTTTAGTCCATTGAGTGTGGCAGAGCAAATTGGAGCTGCACATCTAAAACCTTCATGTAACAATAAAATTCTACATTGGATAATTCACTCTGAACCTCTGAAGCTCTTAGTTTGATTTTAAATGTTTCCTTATATTTAAATGAAGTATAATAAGTTCAAAGAACAAATCTTTCTCTCAATTATTAGACAGCAACAAATAAATACAGTATTTAATTTATCAAGCATTTTTTGTACTCTGAAAAAGTTATTAAATACTTAATAATATCAAGCAGGAACTTTGTCTTCTGAACTTAACATAATTTATTCTTTATTCAGATTGAATGACAGCAGTTTGTCAGAGATCAGCTGTGCTTCTCTGGCCTCAGCTCTGAAGTCCAACCCCTCCCATCTGAGAGAACTGGAGCTGAGAGGAAACAACCTAAAGGATTCAGACATGAAGCTGCTGTGTGATCTGAAAGAGAGTCCAGACTGGAGACTGGAGACTCTGAGGTCAGTAGAGGGTTGGAGTCAGTTCATGCTGGTTTCAGCAGTATTGTACTAAACACTAGGGCTGTTTTCGACTAAGGACTTTTGATAGTCGAATCTGATTCGTCAGATTTGCCATAGTCGACTAATCATCAAACTTTTTTTTTTTCTTTTTTTAGATAGCAGCTAGTTCTTATTTGCGACTTTTTTCCGTTTCAAACAAAACGGCTAAAACACTCAAAAAACATAGTAGGTTTGAAGCAAATACCTTTATTTATTTAAAGCCAGATGAACAAAACTGGGCATATCAAACATCAGAAAAGTTCACATAAAATAGGAACAAAATGGCTTCAAAAACAACAATGTGCCAAAACATGCCTTTATCTCTGTTAGTCAGTCTCTCATCTCTCTGTTTCTTGAAGTGCTGTGGTGGCCTTTGCGCTTTTTTTAAAATGAGAAACCAAGTGCCTTGTAGCAGCAACAGTCGATAGATATTTTGTGTGCACGACATCCATCACTGTAGCTCTTGTAGGGACGGTGTAGCCTGGCTCAAGTGTGCGTAAGAGTCCTTTAAATCCCTCACCCTCAACAATGCGCACAGGCCTCATATCAAGTGCCACAAACTCCGCAATTTTTTTTTTAGTCATTTCCTTTTTTTTCTTCTCTGAAAGTGGTGGTCTCAAATCAAGTTTTTTTTTGCGTTAATCTCGTGGGCCGCCGCTGATGCAGACGTGCTGGCTGAGCTGTCGTCATGACACTGTGGGTGTAATAGTCAGAAAAATGATATAATAATATAATAACAATACAGGGTTTTATGCCTGTATTGACAAAAGAGTGGCAGAACTGTTTTTTTTGTTTGCTTTTTGTAAAGTTAACAAACCTTACCCGTTTCAAATGATACGCCATGTTGGTTGTCGTCATGTGATATGGAAGAAGCCGCTGACACAATTTGCACTTAACTTTCTTTTGGTCATCTTTAACCTTTTCAAAATACTCCCACACTTTGGATGATTTTTTAGTAGCCATTGTGAGCCAATAAATCCTTAAATGCTAGTGGTCCTGTAGTGTGCTGCTCACCTCCGCTCATTTGGATTGTGCAACTGCAGTGGGTGATTTATTAATACGTAGTAAGACGCTAAGACTGTCGTTTAAATGCACACATCATTTTGAACTCTTTATTAACACAAAGTAGGCAAATTTTGTATCAAAATAGGCTTTTATATAACGAAAAAAAGACAATCTATGTAACAATTTATGCTCAGCAGCCGCTGGCACCCCCATATAGTCAGAATGGTACAGTCTTGGTTACATAACATTTTCCGACGATTCGACTACGAGGTTCATATTCGAATCAGACCTCTCCGAATCGAATCGTCAAATAATTGACTATTGGAGGTCAGCCCTACTAAACACAGTATCAAAGTAAAGATCCAGTATTTTCTGCTTTCCTCAGTGAAGCTGTGAGAGAACAGCCAGCCAATCAGACGAGCCAGAAGCTTGTTGTGATCGTGTGTTTGAGTTGATGTCAGGCGCATCGTTAGACCTTGGCATTCGGGGCTATAGCCCCGGATGTTTTGGGAATAGCCCGGATCTCTGTGCCTTGAAAAAAATATATATCAAATATAATTGCCTAATGGTGAAAGGTTTTTATGTGGTTGCATGTGAAACGGCCAGCAGCCATAAATGCGACATTGTCACCAGCTCAAACTGCGCAGAAGCTGGCCTGGCTTTCCTCATGGCATATGTGGGCAGAGTCAGAATAATTTGTTGCAAATTCAACATCAGTGTTATTCTACCCCCCTAATGTTTAGTGCCATTGCAGCGTTTATAACAGGGATGGAAATTAAACCCGCCACCAGCCAAATGCGGGTGAATTTGTGTGCTGGTGGGTGAATTGAATCAGTTTACCAGGTTAATTCCAGTCAGATCTGATCCAGTTAATCTCAATGATCGATATCTTGAATAAGGTATAACAGCACGCTTTCCACGACCCTCGAGTTAGATCGGGTCAAATTATATGTTTCTGATTGGACCAAAGTGTCAGTTGGACTTCAGAAGGGCCGGAGTTCAACATAACTATAAGTTCAACATACTAGAAAAGCTGTAAGCGTCATTTGGACTGCTGGATTTAAACCCCATTATGTCTCATGTAAATACCCAACTGAGTGATGAATGCATTCATTTTGTCATGATATTTAAAAAAAAAACCCGAAATAACACCAAAGTGTACATTTTAACAAGTTTAATTATACATTTATCGATATCATAGTAAACCATAATTATTGCTATTTACACAAGATTTTAATAAAGAAAGAATTAACAATTAAATGTTGCTTATTTGATTATGAAATATTTTATTTTAACACTTAATATATATGAAATAAATAATAATCGAAAAGCTGGAAACGAGCTGATCTCAAACAAAAAAAAAGAGCCGTTTCGATCACTTGAATAAGATGTGGGCATTGATCCAGCCAGGGCAAGGATGTTATAGAAGACCGCCACTGGCCATCTTCGCTGAGACAGACATGGAGGCAGTGCCGGTCCAAAAGAGCTGTGAGCGGAACCAAACACCGGACACTTGAAATGCCACAAGCCCGTGTGGTAACTGTGAGGAGAGCGGAGGTAATCTGCAGACTGTGACTAGTGATCACAACGGCTCTTTGTTTGTTTTAGATCATCTCGTTTCCAGCTTTTTCGATTATTAGGGGGCCAACCCCGAGGGGCCGAGGGAACGCGTATGCAAGCATACACGTTTCCTAGGACCAGCGGTGCTAGGAACCCTATTGTAATTGTAAAGATTTTTATTTTTATTTTTCTCCGGCTAAAAGTGGTGCTGCAGGCTAAACCGTGCAAGGGAGGGTTGGTCCAGACTCCTGCAAATATATCCGCCTGCAGGGGGTGCTGTAACCTAGGCCAACGCGTTTTTGCCTACAACTCCCACACCGTATGTCGCACATTCAAAGACCTTGTATCCCCAGATTCCCTGAATGCAGCTGAATCACTTTGCGATTGACCACGCCACTCGCCTAGACATTTTTTTCACAAAATCGCAAAAATTGGAAAACCTACTTCAAACTCCTCCTTGGGATTTTGTCCGATCTGCATGAAACTTGGCACGTACACTCTTCAGCTGGACCTGATCTAAGGTTATCAAAAGAATTTTGCTCGGTCAAAAAATACGCAAATTATTAACGAACAAATTTCTTTAGCTAGCTATAAAAATGTAAACTGTTTGATATCTCAGTCAAACTAAATGCTATTAACACCAAATTTGAGATCCTTGGTTGCCATGACACTGGGAAGGGATGAGCCGAATTTGGCGAATTTTGGCCACTAGGGGGCGCTAAAAATATGGGAAGTTTATATCTCTTGAACGGCTTCACCCGTTTTTACGAAATTTGGTTGTATGATGTAGGGCCAATCCTGAGGCCATATCTTGAAGGTGGTCATGACTGGTCAATGTGGGCGTGGCTTATTACAACAACTCCAAATAGGCAGACATTCAGTCTGGAGCTTATTACAAGATAAACAACAAACATTAATTTCAGCCAAACTATTATGCAGACAGCTTTGAAATTTATATGGTACCGATAGAATAGGACACAGTTCTTCCATACCAAAAATTGCACATGTACTCCACTAGGTGGCGCTATAATGGATGCAATCGCGTTTTTGCCTGTAACTTCCACATTTTAAATAACACATTCGCAAACCTTATATCCATATGTTCCCTATATAGAGCTGGGTTTTCTGGCATAGGACACGCCCACTTCTGCTGCACATTTCGTTCGCTAAATCGCCAAAAATATGCAAAACCTACTTTTTCGAACTCCTCCTTGGGATTTTGTCCGATCTGCGTGAAACTCGGCACGTACACTCTTCAGCTGGACCTGAACTAAACTTATCAAAATAATTTTGCTCGGTCAAAAAATTGTGGAAATTATTAATGAACAAATTTCTGTAGCTAGCTATAAAAATGAAAACTGTTTCATATGTCGATCAAACTAAATGCTATTAAAACCAAATTTGAGATACTAGGGGGCGCTAAAAATATGGGAAGTTTATATCTCTTGAACGGCTACACCAATTTTTACGAAATTTGGTTGTATGATGTAGGGCCAATCCTGAGGCCATATCTTGAAGGTGGTCAATGCGGGCGTGGCTTATTACAACAAATCCAAATCGGCACACATTCAGCCTTTTGCACTTCCAGTGCACTTCCCATTACAGCGAATACCACGGCTCAGACGTTGGCCTGTGTCCTCACTTTTGCCCCGAGCCCGTCATCCTTCGGGCCCAACTTCCGTGGGCTCTGCGGTGCGCGGGGTCCGAGTCCGAGGCCCCCGTTCATAACTGCTTGCAGTTCTAGTTATTATTATTATTATTAGTTTTATTATATATTATTAAGTGTTAAAATAAAATGTTTCATAATCAAATAAGTTACTTTTAATTGTTAGTTTTCTGTATTAAAATCTTGTGTAAATATGCAATAATTACGTTTTACTATGTGCGATGATGTGAATATTGATAAATGTATAATTAAACTTGTTAACATGTTCATCTTAGTCTTATTTCGGCTTTTTTAAAAATATCATGACACAATGAATGCATTCATCACTCAGTTGGGTATTTATATGACAGATTATAGAGGTTAAATCTAGCGGTCCAAATGACCGCTTACGGCCGTTCTAGTCGTTGAATTCTGCCCTTCTGAAGTCCAACAGACACTTTGGTCACGGGGGATCCGTTGTGTGATGGCGGAGAGTCAGCAGCTGGATTTTGCGCCCACGGTCAGTAGTATTAGTAGGTGTATAGGCAAACAAACAAACAACAACCACCATGATCATTATTCATTGTATTATTACATTTGTGGGAAGTTATTATAATAAAGATTTTCACGTCCCCAGAAATAAATGATTGCAAACGTAATAGTTATTACATGTGTAGGAAATCGTGTGTTACGTTTGTGGAAAATGTACATTTGTGGGTTTATTACATTAAATGCTGCAGATTTTTATAACGTTGGTGGGTTTATTGACGATGTTAAGTGACGATGTTTGTCTCTTAATACCCTAAAGCCTTCTGTAGGCCCGATGCAGATAGACAATGAAGCCAAGAAATTATAATAGGGGATGTTCTGCCTGCTCTTATAGCCTCTGCACACAGCGCATCTTATTATAGGCTATAATATCTTTAACATAAACATCACTCAGTCAGTAGGCCTAGTGAGGGAAAATTAGCTTTATTTGTGATTAAAATATGACGATGAGGACCCAACGACTGGCCTTCCTTTCCTTCTCAAACTATGTTGAGATTGCATCTTTAAACAGCCCAATTTTCAAATTGTTTTGAAATTTCCCCGACTCCGTTAAAAAAAAAAAAAATCTGCGCAGTGATGCCGGTATCTAGCCACTTTTTCAGTAACGAGTAATCTAACACGTCAATATTTACAAACCAGTAATCAGATTAAAGTTACTTATCATTAATTTTTATCATTTTCCTCAGTAAAAATATATATTTCTGCTTTCTTCTTGTCTCGGGGAGTGATGTCACGTATGCCACAAGTCTCGTTTTCAGCACGAGCACAACTCACGTGTAACACCAGGCAGCGACACAAACACAGACAACAATGGAGGGAGGAGAGAGATGCACGTTTTCTAGCTTGAAATACAGTCATTATTTTGAGTTACTGTCAGCTAAAGATGACAATATTAAGGTTTGTTGTTCACTCTGTACTGGCGACAAAGTGCTATCAAGCTTTGACGGAGTTTAAAGGAGTAATCAGTAATCAGATTACTTTTTCAAGGTAACTGAGGCAACACTGTGCGGGGCTGAAGTACCGGATGTTTTGCACTCCAAGCGACGCCCCTGGTTGATGTGAAGACGATTTTTGTTGTGTTCATGTCTACAGAAAACAAAGCTGATCACAGCTGACAGCATCACAGGATCTATAGAGACATTGTCCTCATTCATCAAACTGATGAATGATGGAGGGAGTCTCTGTAAACACTCATTTATCACTTCTGCTGTCTCTCTGCTTCTCTCATCAGATGGAAGTGGTCTCAGTCAGAGGGATGAGAGACGAGGAGGTGTTGAGAGGATCAGCTGTGTCCTGATGATCCAGAGAGGTTGAAGCAGCACCATCAGCTGGTGGGTGGAGAGGCTCTGACTGGGCCGTGTTACTGGGAGGTGGAGTGGAGAGGAGAGCTTCATCCAGCAGTGACTGACGGACCAATCACAACAAGTGGAGATGACTGTCAGTGCTGCAGTGTGAACTGCTCTGAGATCAGCTCCACTGTCACACACAATGTCCAGTCCAGCATCATCCCTGTGTTCCTCTGGATGTGACAGAGTATCATCAGTGTATCTGGACTGCTCTGCTGCTGCTCTGTCCTTCTACACAGTCTCTGCAGACACACTGACACTCCTCCACTCCTTCTGCTCCACACTCACACACCTCCTCCACCTGGACCTCCACCTGGACCTCCACCTGGACCTGTATTCTTTGATTCACTCACATATTCTGAACACAAACAGCCTCAACAACTGTTCGTCAACAAAACTGTGGATCAACATATTTCATTGGATATTTGTTTTTGCTGTCAGTTGCAGCTCCATCATGTGGAACGATGGTGAATTGCAGTTTATTTCCACTTCATATTTTAGAAGTTGATGTGAAAAAGCAGTTCTGGTTCTGACCACCAACACCAGATTCTCTCAGAACTGAACAGAAAATAGTCTGAGAAGAAAAAAAGAAGTTTGGATTTAATCAGAACTTCACTGAAGTCTCCAAACTGAAACACGGTTCTGACTCCAAACCCAAGTATGTTTGTTATCAGAGCAGGTTCTGTATCTGACAAACAAACAAACTGAAGAAAGTCTTTGTCCTGAATCAATCAGGACAAAGACAAATCAGTAAAATGAATCACTAAAATCTCCAATCTCCGTGGAGCCAGACCATACTGGTGACGACAGACAGAACGCTGCATCAGAGGTAAAGTATCTGTTTTAATTTCATTTATTTTATTGGCAGTTGGACACAAACACTCAGGAAGCATTCATCAGAGAAATGCTGAATATCTGCCCTGATAATGGCTCTACACACAGTTCAGCTGCTGTCGTTCTGTCTGTCAGCCTTCATCTACAACACATTGATGTGTTCTGGAGCTCGGCAGCGTTGAAACCAGAACCTTTGAGTGTGAATACTGTCGTCCAACCCAAACGATGATCTGTGGGTTATTTCCTCCAGCTCTGATTTGCAAGTGAGCTCATTATTTCACAGTGTTTTCATCTGAGTCAGTGTGGAAAAGACAGTCTGCAGAATAATGTAGCAAAGTAGTTTGTTGTTGAGCTGCAAACTGAGTGTAAAGAAACATGCTCTCAGTTTGTACACTTGGTAAATGTATCAGCTGTGAATGTTTAGTGAGCTAAAATGTGTGACATTGATATTTCTGTTTTAATCAGCTTCTGTATGTTTTTATCTTTGTATTAATTCCTCTATTTACTTTCACATTTGTATTATGATGAATTCATTCATTTTTTTATTTATTTTGTTTTATATTTACATTTTATGTTTATTTTTCAAAATGCAAAAGAAAAATAATATTCTAAATACATAAATGCATGAATTAATAAATTAAGTGATAAAATGAGGAATAAATACTAAAGCATCAATTTGTCACTTTTTTTTTTATAAATCAATGAATTTTTCCGGAATTTTAGGTGTTTTTAATCACTTTAATTTAATTATTGAGGTATTTATTTACTTTTGATTTCAGTTTTTCAGTATTCCATGTTACTCCAGACTCACTAGTGATTAACTCAGTTTCACTCTGTGCTAAGACCTGATAATTTACAAATACATGGTCATGTTTTACAGAAACTATTGAAAGACACATTTTCCGTCAAAATATTTGTGACCACATTTCTATGATTTAATTTCCTTTTGAATATCCTAATGTCCAATTCTGGCACTAGGCCTTGAATGCAGCACAGAGCTGACACGCACACACACGTGTAGTTTGATGTTTTATTATCTGTACAGAAGGACGTTTATACACAAACACGATACTTTAATCTTTAGTTTCAACATATTTCTGTTGTTGCTCAGTTTAGTACACAATCATGAACTCTTTACAAAATAAACATTAGTTTCACTGTTAACGTCACTCATGTCATATGTACAAAATATTCTGACAGGCATCCCAACATCTGTCCAGCCTCTGGCCCCGCCCACGTCAAGGAGACCAGCCTGCAGAGACCTGGATCAGGTGCTGACGTGACAGTGGAGCAGAAACCAGGAGGCAGAAAAAACAGGATCATAGAAATGATAAAGACGAGTGTCCGTTTAAACTGTCACCATCTGATCCCTGTGTTGGTTCGTCACCACGTCAGGTCGTCTCCTGAATGTCCTGCATGTCCAAACTGATGGAGACTCTGTCCAACCAGCACCGTCGGTGTGTGTTTTGGACCAGGTGGATCACATGGTGGATGGTTTCATCAGATCCTGATCCCCAAACAACAGCAGAACATTTGATTGTAACAATGATCAATGCTCACTTCACTTGTCAGTTATTTTAATGTTGTGGCCGAACATTGTTGATATACATGTTAAATAAAATACAATTATATCATTTATATGTAATATAATATTTATATAAATAAATGCAGGTGTTCTAAACACACAGACTCTTTATATTTCCTCTCAGTGAACAAAACCCATTTAATTGAGGTGGGTGCAATTCATCGATGTGGCGATGCATCGCAACGCCTCACGTGACAATTTGGCATCGATTAATTAACGTCGATGCTTTGCCGCAAGACCGGAACAAAAAACACATAACCGGAACCACTGTTTAGTGAGTGGGACCACAACAAACGGAGCAGTAACGTTAGTTTCGGTTAGTGGTGCGCACCATGGAGCCGCGCTACAAACTCCCTAACTGATGAGTGTGAGTGCCACTCTGCTCTACTGTGTTTGTGTTGCGTTCACCTCACTGTACTGAAGCTCCAGACTGAATAAGTTCACATGGATTAAAGTTCTCCATTGCTACGATGGATTTCCATCATTCAAACTTCACGGAGGTGGCTTATGAGATCGATGTAGATCGAAGGAGAACAACTTTGGCCGATTTTTATTGACAGATTGTCGCACTCTACAGTAGGGTGACCATATTCTGAATCCCCAAAAAGAGGACACTACTACGTGGCAAAATTTTGAGGGTTTTTCGGGCCAGGTCGAGTGTTTTTTTACGTGCTTCTAACTCAGTTAAACGCATATCTCAAAAAGACACTTAACCAGGCCTCTTGGAGATACTGAAAAATACTCACACAAAGTTGCGTTTATAAACAATATATTCATTTGTCTAGGTCGCTAGAGCCTTTGTTTGCCACGGACACTTACTCTGGTCATACAAACTCTGGTCTCTCTACTGTTTTGTTGTATATATTATTACTGTTTATAGTATATTTTGCATATTTTGTGTTGTTGTATATATTGTTATTGTTTGTTTATAGCACACGGTGCATTGTATATATACACTATGTATATATTGGATTCTATTTATGTTGTGTACGAAGTGTTTTATTTGCGGACCCACTACTGCTGTAACAAAATAATTTCCCAGTCTGGGATCATTAAAGTAATTCTATCTATCTATCTATCTATCTATCTATCTATCTATCTATCTATCTATCTATCTATCTATCTATCATACCTCCCAGCTTTGCAGACAGTACACTGTGCTTCCCATTTTTCACGACCCTGGCGAAAACACGGGTACTTTTTCTGCATTTCGTCTGTAAAAGTGCATTTGCGTTTCGGCATTTCTCCCTTTTCTTTCGCTCACCGGCAGACAGCGCATGCGTGCGTCGCGTCATGGGCTTTGCTTCGAACTGAGCGGAGGGGCAGAGCAGCAGCGAGCTCTGACGCGCTGCACTGTTTATAATGAATGAATACACGTTCCGGGGTTCGGCGTGGGACTCCGCCTCTCAGAGTGTGTTTCCAAATGAACCATTTAACGTGTCTGGTAAATACAATGGTCTGTGATGCGAAGATAAAGTGCACGCTACACAAACTCAAAACCCCGGACATTTGAAGGATTTTATAAACTCCCCCCGGACAGGCCGGACAGCCCCCCAAAAGAGGACATGTCCGGGTAAAAGAGGACGTATGGTCACCCTATTCTACAGCCAATGGTGTCGTTAACAGCGTGTGCTGCCTGACCAATGACAGCGTAGTGACCCACACAGGTGCGGGACCTCAACACGAAGCGGCGCTACAGTTTATCTGCTTAGCTAGCAAGGAGTCGTCGCGCTGCTACGTTACCAATTGAGTTTAGTCAACACGTGAGAACTCGTCTGACACAGAGAGTCTCCTGTTGTTGCTACATGTGTGAAATAACAACTATAGTCTGGACTTTGTCTGCAGTGTATCTGTGTAAACGGCTTCATTCAGCGTCTCTCCCTCCTCTGACACCGTGAGTTACCATGGTTACAGGAACGCCCTGAAACTTTATAATGATCAATAATGATTTTTGGTTAGTTGTCCCATTGTCCTAGAGCGCACCTGAATGCATCACCCAACTTTGATGTGGAATAAAAAGGTTATTTTCCACAAGTTGTGCAAGATTCATACACTGCTGAACTTAGTACTTCCTAGACTACTTACATGCTTAATAAAGTGCTTTTACTGTGTACTTTTCAAGTAGTACTCTATCAAAATTCTTACTACTTATGTAAAGTACGTTTTTTATTCCACATCAAAGTTGTGTGAAATATCCTTATTCTTTTTTCCTGTCAAGGGTTTTGACACAGATTACTTAAACAGAAAGCAGTAAAAGTACTTTGGAAGTACTTAGTTCAGCAGTTCAGCGGTTCAGTTTATTTTATTATTCACTCTGATTCCAGCAATCAGTAAAGTCAATAAAATTAATATCAAATCAGATAACTTAGCTTACCACGGCTGGCTTGATCGCAGTAATACAAGCACTAAATGTTAAAGTGCTGCAGGGGAAACTGCTCATAAAGAGGTGATGATGATGATGATAATGATGATGATGATGATGATGATGACGACGAAGAGGAAGAAGATGATGATGATGACAGTCAGGGGAGGAGAGAGAGAAGCAAAGTGAAAGTTTATAGAAGAAGAAAATGTGTTTGCACCGTTTGATCTTTAATTAGCTGTGTTAATATTTCTACCACTTAATGTGATTCAGTTTGTTCTGCTCTTCATTCTGTGCATTGACACGTATATAGTACACAGATAAAGTTCAGTTAAAGTCAGTATTCGTCCTCAGGTCACGTCTGCTCTCCGCCCAGATGTTTCACACTCTTCTTCTTCTTCTGCCACGTTTTTGCTCCTTTCCAAAGACAAGGACGAGACTGGGAAGCTGTGCTGCAACCTGATTGGTCCAAAATCACCAGAGCCCGCCTCTAGTCCCGCCCCTGAGCTGGTTCCGTGACTGTGACAAAAATATCAACGTATCACTTTTTAGTATAATTTTAGGTGCATTTTATGACACGATAATTTATTCATAATTTATTAATTTAGTTTATCTATTTATTTACTCTTGATTTCAGTTTTTAAGTATTCCACGTTACTCCAGACTCACTGGTGATGAACTCAGTTTCACTCTGTGCTAAAACCTGATCATTTACAAATACATGGTCACGTTTTACAGAAACTATTGAAAGAAATACTTTCCTTAAAAATATTTGTGAGCACATTTCTATGATTTACTGTACGTCCTATATCGCTGCTCAAGGCTGGAATCTGCAGAAACTTCTCACATGCTGTAAAATGTTAGTAACTGTTTGCTTGAAGTTATTTCCTAATGAGTAGAAGTGGTGCAGCTTCCCTGGTCACACAGCTGTAGTCAGACACAGCAGTGAACATGGAGGGATGTCTGATGGGAGAGTGAACAGCTGATGGAGAGAAACGTGACGTCAGCTGGTAGTATGTTGGTTCGGACAGCAGGCGGCGCTGCTGCATCAAACGAGCTGAGACTCAAACACCACAGTGTGTTTTTCACACAGTCACAGGGAGACGAGCTGGACTCGAACCTGTGACATGGACACATGTTATAGTGGCACTCAGACATTTACACAGTTTCTCAGGAGGAAACGGGATTTTCTTGAATGCTCGTGTTACTTTTCAGCGCAGCCATCAGGATTATATCTAAGGAATAATCTCAGACGGCCACATTCACCACCTGTTACATGAAGGTGACTCAGGGTCGACGTCATTTCCTCTGCTCATTTTATTAATCTGTCTGGGATCATTAATGTAATTCTATTCTATTTAATTCAGTCACTAAACAGTGAGGATTAGATTTAAAAAATAATAACATAACAAAATAATCGAAGAAACGTGTTGATCATTTGCATACAGTCATGTTTGGGTTAGTAGTGTGCTCAGTGGTCAGGTGTTGACCTGTTGACTTTTGATCCTGAAGGCTTGACGGCAAGTTGACGTTGTTGTCACGTCAAAATAAGCGCGCACGGAGCTCACAGTGAGCTAACTTAGCCAACGAACATTTGCTAAAAATATAAATGGATTTCAGAAAGTGGTTACATGGTGGAGCTCGTTGTTTTTCAGCTGTGGGTGTGTTAAAGGTTAGCAGACGACAAGGCCACCATAAAGTACTAAAACTGAGTTTGACCCTCACGCCAAATGGTGGGAGATGACTCAACATTTATGTTCCTGTAGAAGGACAGAGAGACAAATTCGGCATATTTTGGGGAGAAAACCTAAGGTTAACTGCAGTCAAATTAGATGAGTTATGGGAGATAGGTCAACTCCTCTTTTAGTCTATTGGATAGATTGACCTGTAATTCACCAAAGTGACCAATTAGAAGAAGTAGGTGTGTACTGGAGAAGGGACTCTAAAAAGCCCTGCACGGGGAGAAAATTTCTGTTAGAGCAGAAGGCAAAAGCATTGGGCAGAACTTTGACAGGATTTGAGAACACCAGAGAGCAGCGGCATCTGGTTCAGACGCTGGCTTGAGATCTGTTCAATAAAGATTGCTCAATCATTCCACCCAGCCTCACCTCTGAAGAGGCATCATCAAACTACACGCGATACCTTTGATGAAGAGAGCCCAGAAACTACAGTGGCATACTTGTTTATAACACTTAAAGCTGAATGTTTTTTGTCCTGTCTGAATTTATGGCTGTGTGGTCTGTTACAGTTGTTTCAGTGATGCGCAACGGCTGCATGCGTGAAAGAGAGAAACTATGCGGTGCGTATGTGAGAACGTGCTCCTTTGGATGTTTTGGTATAAGACATGGATTAGTGTGTTGATTGTTGGCAGAAATCTGATATTATCACATATTTACATAGTATAGTGAGTAGATGTGATCTGATGCGGACTCTGCGGTGACTGTTGTAATTAACACACTTTGAATACACAGAATGCTGCACAACTAAATACACAACACACACACACAGTTATTTAGGAGACTTACAATCAGATGATGAGTCATAAAATATGATCTTTTTCCAGCATCATGGATTAAAATGTCAAACAGTGGAGCGGTTTAACTTCACAGCTGCTCGACTCAGCGTTTACTGAAGTTAAGACCTGATAATACAGATCTGAGTACAGTGGTAATATTACTCTGTTACTCTGGCAGCTGCAGTTTGCTGCTCGCTGTCAGGCTGCTGTTGACTCACTGAGACTTGATAGACTAACTCTAGTTGTTGTGGTGTTACAAAGACGACTGCAGCAGCAACATGTCTGTGAAGAAGCTGTTCCAGGACAAAGCTCACGTTGAAGAGCTGAACGTTACCAAATACTTGTTCAGCTGATCTACAACCAGAAACATTGTTCAAGGGAGGTAAACTCAGCTGACCAGGGGAAGATTGTCTGACAGCAATCTGAACTTAGTTTGCTGTGTTTGGTTTATCCGTGTTAGTTTGAGCTGTTCAAGCAGAGGGAGGTCATCATGGAGACACCTGAACAGAAACAAGTACACATGTGATTTACAGGAAATGACAAGAGGAGGAGCTACAGTGACCAGGTGGTTCAGGTACAGTTAAAGTGAAAGTGTTCAGACTCCATCTTGAGTGAACAGAGCAGCAGGAGGAGGAGAAGACGTCTGAGGCAGGGTGAGTTTTATTTCCACATTATTGTTTTACAGTCAAAGTCTCTGATTCTTCTGTGAGAACAGCGAGACTGGATACAAAATTCACACTGAACAAGAGACAAGAAGCTCATTTAAAGAAAACTGGTGTGTGTGTGTGTGTGTGTGTGTGTGTGTGTGTGTGTGTGTATGTGTGTGTATGTGTGTGTGCGGGGCCCCTATTTTGTCAAACTATGATGGATAGTTGTCTAACCCTTTTAAGTGATCCACAAAGATGCAACAGTCTGACAGTAAATAAATAAATAAATGAAACTCATGCAGTGTTCCTCAAAAATGTTTATTTTAAATTGTAAACGATTTTTAAACTTCAACTTCCTGGTCAGTGGACGCTGAAGGCGGCTGTGCTGCTTCCTGGTCCAGTGTGGAGAAAAAAGCTTCCCGTCTCAGTGAAACTGTGAGTTGGAGTTGAAGGTCATGTTAACTTCACTCCCTCACAGCTTCTGTCTGATCTGAACAAGCTGAGTCATTTTAATATGAATTCTGGAGAGCAAAAGTTCTGGTATAAAAACTGAGAAAGACATTTTTAGATTCTTGAAAAGAAGAAATATTACATGCACTTCCTGTTAGCAGTGAACCTGTGGATGTTCAGACAACGATCACTGGATCACTGTGGTACTAAAGATGTGGATTTATGACTTCACTGTTGACAGAACAGACAGATATTTCTTACTATTCTTACCTTATTGTTTCTATAAATGTCCCGCTTCTTTGATGACTCGATGGTCCACACAGTTGTCAACAGGTTTGAGTTAATAATCAGAATATTACTTTGGTAGATAAAATGATGAAGATGCTTGTTTAGGTCCTCTAATAGTTCTTCTAAGTGTCCTGAGGTAGTTTTCAACAGAAGTATATGAGTCTGGCTCTCATTCATATGCTGTTACATTAGTGCTTTACTGTGTTGGTCAGAGCTGCAGTGGAGCATGAAGGAGCTGATGTTCAGCTGTGTGTGTTCGTCATGACTCTGAAAAATAACACTTCATTTAATGTAGTTCAAAACACTTTAGTTGTCACTTAAACAAAACATGTTATAACAAATATACATACATATATTGAAGACAATCACCATTATTTTCTAACAAAACTAATTTTGATTAAAAATATTCAAGTCAAGAAAGGACACACACAAACCCAACTCAACACTTTGATTCATATGTGGACACAAAGTTGTGATTGGCTGAATAAAACACATTAAGTGTAACACAAGAACACAGACACAGATTTAAAGAGAGCTGACCAAGTGGAGATCTGCCTCCATATATTATACTGTACACTGCTGCTGTGGGTGTGAAGGGAGAACCGGAGATTGTGAGCTACTTCCTGTTTCTCAGTCTCAGCCAGCGCTGCTGTTTTAACTTGCAGAGAGATTAAAGTCCAGAAAATGAGTCATGTGGAGGAAGCAGAGGACAAAATGGATTTTGCAGTGTCCAGCTGTCTGTCTCTGAAGAGTGACCGGTCCAAAGAGAAACCTTCAGCCTTCAGTAAAGAACCAGAACCCTCAGACACACAGTAAGAGAACTCATACTAACTTATTTATCTGACTAATTTTCAGTCTTTTCTGTTTCACTGGTTGATTGTGTGTTTCATGTGAAATTATTTACTGAGATGTATTTGCTGCCTACATCTAACAAACTGTCTGTGAAACTAAAATAATTTGTCTCATCTTCCTCTTCTTACCTGTGACAGCTGTCAGTCACCTTCTAATGTAATCAGTAATCTAATCTAAAGGACTAATACAAACTTTAAACACCTAATAATCGACTGTTACAGGAGTTTGTGTGTTAGAGCTTCCTAAATTTTGAGGGTTCTAGTGAGATTAATTATGTAAAGTTTAGAAGTTAATTTGATTTATATTTAATTAATTCTTGAGTTAATTCATTTGAAAAATGTGTTAATGTTTTCACAGGTAACTATTTACTTATTTATGTTTACAGTTATTATTATATACATATTTTCATGTTTAAATCTTTTCAGCTACGATAATGTGTTAAATGTACCTTTTGGGTTGCCATACATTTACATCCTTCTGGCTTTTGATTGGTTAGTTCAGTCAAATGTGAGTCAGAACAAGGAAGTGTTGTCGTGGTTGTGAAGCTGAATTGCGGTAAAATAGTAAAGTGCTGCTTAAGGAAAATTATCCTGCTCTACATCTGCCATTCTTTATCATTAAGATTGCTCAAACCACCACACACTGAACCCTCAAGTTATATAAGTAATAAAAAACATGTTTGTGTTTGCAGAGTTCAGTCCAACAGACAGCGAGCAGAGTCTGCAGTGTCCAGCTGTCTGTCTCTGAAGAGTGACCGGTCCGAAGTAGAACTTCTACACTTCAGTACTGAACCAGAACCCTCAGACACACAGTAAGAGACTGTTTTTACTGTAAGCTGACGTCTGTCCTGTCCGAAGACGACACATTCAGACAAACTCTTTGAATAACTAAATAATAAAGAAACCTAACAAAAAAAATTATACTGCTAATTTATTCTAACCTACTTACAGTGTTTTGGCCTTCATATTAAAATCATGGTAAATATTTAAAACTCTTCAAACTCTCAAAGGTCCCATATTATACTGTTTTTCATCAATTTCACAGAGGTCCAACAACTCTGTATTCGAAATATATTGCACCAAATCCATCCGTGGTCCTGAATTTCAGCTGTCTAAGAGAGAGCAGGCTGTTTCTGTGCCTGCACCTTTAAATGCTAATAAGCTCCACCTTGTTTCCAGAGGACACTTCCGGACACGCCTGTTGTTGACGTGGATTTTGAGTCACAGCGCTATTAACCCCTTTAGGACATCCAACATAGGAACACCCTTCACTAAACGAACACCCTTCGTAAAAACTGATAGTTTTTTTGCTAATAGTTTTCAGCATCAGGTCTTAACAGTATATACTCACTGTTGGAAAGCTGAGACTATTGTGATTATTTTAGGCCCAAACACAAAGGAAAAAAGTTATTTCCAGACCATGTAACTGCCTTCTAAACTCACCATGACATTAGACATTAGAAAGAGCCCTCTACCGCAAGAAGCAAGAATGCCTACATACCTTCAGAGTGTTCCCTTTTTCCACAGCTACAACGTCATTCCAAAATTTTGTGTCCATAGAATGGGAATATTCATGTCATTTTACCCAAAACTAGCTACAAGTGTCAAACAAGCAAGAAGCCCCAGGGTCTTAGCTTTCATTTGAGACCAAGATTATGTTTCTAGGTAAAGGGGTTCTCAAGTTATAAGCCTTTGAATCTCAGTAGGTGCTCTTGGAAAGAAAGGACCCAAGCAAAACGCACAGACATGCCTTTAGAAAAAAAAAAGTGAAAAATACATTTTTTAGTCTTTTGACTTCAATTTGAATGTAGCAAGCTGGGACCTAATTGTGTCTGCTGTGTCCATAGACATACCTGAACCCTTATATCTTAGTCACTTTATTGACATTTGAATTGGACGGAAACCAAAACCTGTGTTCCAACCTCTGTAACTCTGTGTCAGTATGTCATAGAATCACACTTACACTTCTAGAAAAAACTTGAGGGTGTTACCTTTCCAATGGTACCAAGCAGAGCATGTGAGCGGAGTGGAGCACGGAATGGAGCGGGGGAGCGGAGCGTGCGCAATATAGTCAGAGCGCAGAGCGGGTTTTAATCCAAAGGCCAGAGCGATGGTTCCGTTTCACTCCAGTTCCGCTCTGATACCGCTCTCCACGAGTCTAGGGCATGCACAGGTCCAGACTCAAGTGTGCCTTAAACGGTTAGCTTACATCAGAGGTTATTCGTTGAGAGATGGTGTTTGTGAAATATTTCGAAAAACAAGCAGACAGGTCACAGGAGATGCTTCCGCTTTCAAATCTGAGCGAGCGTGGAGTGATTACACTGGAGCTGAATGAAATTTTAGTGGAGCAGAGAGCGGTCTGTGAGCGGAGCTGTCTGGTATAACTTTGAGCGAAGGAGCGAAGGAGCGAACGCTCCAGCTGACTTCACCAGACTCGTAGCTGTAACTGTAAATACTATCAAACCGCGGAGACACTTATCGGTGGCTCAGGTGCAGTTGCTGGGTCCGGTGTGGTTGGGACTAATCCTTTTACGAGGGTCAGTGTCCAGGCAAAGCCAGCTTTGTACTGACACTCGTTACTGAAGCAGTCCGATGTGCAGTGGCTAGCACAAACCGCAGCCGGCACGTCGTTAAAAATGAAATGCAACCACTGTCTCTTCTGTTGTTCTGTAGCTGGGACAGAATATAGGCACTTATGTTGATTTATACAACCAACAACAGAGTAATTTGTGTGTCTAATTTTGAGCAACAAAGTTGCTCAACACTGCTGTCTCACAGCTGGACACACCTAACTTCACCTCGGAGAAGAAAGCCCCCCTCTCCGATATCTCCTATCACCGCGCAGAGGAGGTGGGCCTATAAAAAGACTCCTTTCTGCGCGCAGGTAGTCAAGTGGTTAGAGCACATGCCACAAACACAGCAGACCCCGGTTCAAATCCAGCCAGAGGACCTGTACTGCATGTCACTCCCCTTTCTGATCTATCCACTGTCAAATAAAGGTGTCCATCCCTCCCAAAAAATCTTTAAAAAAAAATAAAACTCCTTACATAACGAAAGGAGCAGAATCTGAACAGCCTGTAGGAGCGCGGTGTTACCAGTGGGTGGGCTGCAGAGACCATGCAGGAATCACTCGTTTTCCTCATTCTGGGAGTTGGCAGACTCAGGGAGGACCAGCTTATATATGTAGAGACCAGAGAAAACATGTTTTTCATAATATGGGACCTTTAAAGTATGTTCTTCAAGTGTTTTTGTCATATTTGTCCTCACAATAATTAGTTGTCACGATTCGATTCTCAATCTGTTTTTCTCTTTTAGCACAATGTCTCAGCCTTTTTTAGACTAGTCTTGTTCAGGATCATTGGTTTTATGTCCTGATAACTCATTGAATTATTAATTCTTATTTCCAAAGATGGTCTACATGGTGTCATGAGTGATATAATCTCCATTGTTTGTTTGCAGTGCACCACACTAAGGTCTTATTGTCAAATTAAAATAATTTATTAATATAAATGTAACAGTAACTTGTTTCACCAGACAATTAGAAACTAACTGTAAACAAAAGATGTCATAGAGAAACCTTGGTGTTAGCACGGAGATGGTGGTGTGGAGGTGTGTCACTCCATGGTCCATGTGTGTGACGTGTTGAGAACCCCTGCTGACCAGTTTGCTGAATGGCAAAGCTTCTATGTTGTTATGCTGCTAACATGCTGGACCTACTAGAGACTGTTTGTCCTCATGGACAGATTAAAACTAACAGCAGAGTCATCACATGCTGTGTGTCGTAGACTGCTGCTCAGATATAAATATAAATTATAGAAACAAACATTTTCATTAAGACTGAATGCTGAATAAACAGAAAAATAATGACCTCTTATGGATCCTTGTGACCATCTGAGCTTGTGTGTCGGCTAAATCTGGATATCTTTCAACAACAGTGAACGAGTCATTATAGTTATAAAGACGTGTCTTCACAGAGAGAGGAAGAGGAGGCATGTTTCTGTGGAGGAGCAGCCATCCTGCTGTTCTTTGTGTCAGGACGTCCTGAAGGATCCAGTCTCTACCAGCTGTGGACACTGGTTCTGCAGACAGTGCATCACCTCATACTGGGACCAGTCTG
>CAEMYA010001093.1:66897-82098 GCA_903131615.1 Diplodus sargus
CTGGCGTTTGAACATCTGAAGACAGGAAACATCATGTTCTACCAAGAAGACCTGGAGCGCTGTGGTCTTAATGTCACAGAGGCCTCGGTGTACTCAGGAGTTTGTACAGAGATCTTCAGAAGAGACAGTGGGATCTTCCAGAAAACAGTCTACTGCTTTGTTCATCTGAGCGTTCAGGAGTTTCTGGCTGCAGTCTACATGTTCCACTTTTACACCAACAGGAACACACAGGTGGTGGAGACTTTTCTGGAGGATGACTTCCTCAAGAGAGTGATGGAGAAATCCCTTCAAAGTCAAAATGGCCACCTGGACCTGTTTGTTCGTTTACTTCATGGCCTCTTACTCAAGTCCAACCAGAGACTCTTAGGAGGTCTGCTGGGTCAGACAGACAACAGTCCAGAACTCATCAAGAGAGCCATCAACAACCTGAAAGAGATGAAGAGAGATGATGTCTCTCCTGACAGAAGCATCAACATCTTCCACTGTCTGATGGAGATGAACGACCACTCAGTTCATCAGGAGATCCAAGAGTTCCTGAAGTCAAAGAACAAATCAGAGAAGAAACTCTCTGCGATCCACTGCTCAGCTCTGGCCTACATGCTGCAGATGTCAGAGGAGGTTCTGGATGAGTTTGACCTTAAGAAGTACAACACATCACAGGAGGGACGACGGAGACTGACTCCAGCTGTGAGGAACTGCAGGAAGGCTCGGTAAGTCCAGATGTGATTATCAAGACTGTAAAACAACATCAGTGTTAGAGTAGAGATCCTCCCTCAAGACACATGTACGATATAAAACCTCCACATTAGAGAGGTTTTTCTTAAATTAGTATTTAACCTGTTTCTTTATCATAAAATCTAACGTGTTAATTTAGAAATGTCTATAAAAATCATTGTTGTGTTTCTATCTATGAAACTAGTGAACACTAGTAACTTCTGTCATCTTCTCACTGTCTTTCTTTGCGTGATGGAGGCTTCAGAAATGTCTCCACAGTCGAGATTTTAATCCACGTTTTGTACACAGTTTCTTTTTTTAATGCGCCTTTAACGGTTCAGTTCAGTGGAGGATTTTATCATCACCGAGCTCAGAGAAGAAGTGAAGCTGTTACACACCTGAACTCCACTTTACACAAACTGTCACTGATACAATTAGAAATACAGCTCAGTATCAGCAAGGACTTGATTCAATATGTGTCACGATACATTGTGATACGATGCATATTGTGATATATTGCACTTCACCACAAAGTTACTGAAAATGTAAAAACAGATGTGAACTACAAGTTGCTGTGTACAGTCACACTAGCCTCATTCACACGGCCCTGTCAGTGCAGGAATCATGCAGCGATTCTCTGCATCACCGTCTGTGTGACAGATTCACTGCGGCTCTGATCCGCCTCCGGAGGTAGAATCAGAACCACAGAGGCGAGCCGGGTTTGGATCAGGGCAACTTATATGAGGAAAGGAATGCTGCAGTTATACATGGAAAAGCTTCTGTCATCCTGTCTGTCCTACTGACTCTGATCACATTTCTGCCTGAAAATGAATGTCGTGATTATGTGACGCGAGTCAGAGCAAAAAACTTGAAAATAAAGTGCATTAAATTCTTTTGAGTCACTGAACTTATGTAGATGTCTTCATGGATTGCATAAGTATTCTGACTGTGTCCCTAAACACACAGTAAATATCTTCAGAAAATAAAGTGCTGGTATTAATTTTTTGTGTCACTGTATGAACAGTGTCCTGCGACACCTACAGGAAGTTGTTGGCTTTCACAGCCCGTTTCAAACAAGAATCATTATTTTCAGAATACAGATTGTTGGAGCTGGAAATCGATGAAGTATGTTGCCATAGAATATTACAATATAATGTTGTATTGACATTTTAGCACAGCCCTAATTATAATTATTGTATTTATTCAGCACTGATTAAACTCAAAATAAATCATTAACTGAAGTTACTGGTAGATGAAAAGCAGAGTGACATCAAAGTTTTGTTAAACACATGCGAGCACATAACTGAGATAATAACATACAAGTGCAGTTACAACTTAGTGATTTTACAGTTAATCAACATCATGTTAAAATAGAGATAAATTAAACAAATCACAGCATCTTGGTTATTAGAATATGACACTTTACATTACAGCTGTTTGAATGACACTTTTGTCTAAAGTCTCAGATTTCTGTTCATCATGTTGCTGGTTTGGGTTTGACATGTGGACAGGAGGTGCTCAGTTTTAAACCACAGACCTGCTGATCAGTGACTGACCAGCTCAGACTCAACAACTGACCAGCTGATCATTTATGATAAGTATTTTAATAGCTTCGTTTTTTCTCTGTCATCACAGATTTGTTGGTTGTGGACTCTCAGAGATTCACTGTGAAGTCGTGGCCTCAGCTCTGAGGTCCAACCCCTCCCGTCTGAGAGAGCTGGACCTAAGCGAGAACAAGCTGCAGGATTCAGGAGTGAAGCTGCTGTGTTCTGGACTAAAGAGTCCAAACTGTGAACTGGAGGTTCTGAAGTCAGTTCATGTCTTTTTCTCTTATACTTTGTAATCTACCTTATTTAAATCTGTCACATAAGTTTTGAATTTCCTTCAGTTCTCTTGTTTTCTGTGTTTATCTGAGCACAAATCACGCAGCTCTTTTTAAAGGATTGTCAGTCTGAACATTTTGATTCAGAACTCAGTCTGAACTCAAACTAGGTTGGTGTTCGTATGGAAACTGAAGGATTTATCTGTTATTGTGCTGCAGAATGAAATCAGTATCTAAATTCTTGGGACACATCTACACATGAAAAGTTGAAAGAAAATGTCTTTTTATACATAACCTTCAGGACACAGTGTAACTTCTACATTTATGGACACACGTAGGATACAAATACACTCTTACACTTACAACAGCACACAGCGACTGTAAAGCTTATTTCCTCATGCAGCTGTTTGAAGCATCATATCTGATCTGTCACCAACAATTAATGATGCCTACATTCAGACAGGATGTCACTTTGTGAACAGGAGAATAAATTATACACTATCAGTACAGTATAGTCGGATTAAGAGTTGGAGCATCTTACTTTACTGAGTAAAGTTTAGAAGATGATTTAGGATGATCAGAGTCAGTCAGCTGATGTTGATGGAGTTGATGATGATGAAAGTCTGAATGTGTGAGCAGAGAGTGAGTGCTGGAACAGCTGTTTGTAAAGTGATGCATTCACTGAAATACTGTATTGGCTTAATACTACACACACACACACACACACACACACACACACACACACAAATGTATATTTCGAAAATCACCATTTTAGAATTCTACAATTCTGTCTTCGTATTCTTATGAAATGACACGTGTTTGTTATGAATTTGAAACGAAAAGGATGAAAGAACAAAAATAACATTATGTCTGATTTGATAATTAATCCAGACCTGACTGAGATCAGCAGCTTGTTATTAATCTGTGTTGACATGAACAGCTGTATGAATGTTGTGCTGACATGTGGATGATGTCTGTAGAAGGCTGATGATGATCCACAATAACACAATGACAAAGTCTCTCTACTCATTTTAGAGAAAAGCTCATGATGAGGACGCAGTAATGTTGAGCTACACATTTAAAACCTGAACACATCTGACTGGATTATAAATTGATTTTGTCTCCATCATTTATTCTTTATTCAGATTGAGGAGCTGCAGGCTGTCAGAGATCAGCTGTGCTTCTCTGGCCTCAGCTCTGATGTCCAACCCCTCCCATCTGAGAGAGCTGGAGCTGAACTACAACAAGCTGCAGGATTCAGGAGTGAAGCTGCTGTGTGATTTTCTACAGAGTCCAAACTGTCGACTGGAGAAACTGCTGTGAGTTCACTGACTCTGTTACTGTAGTAGATCTCATATGTTTAATTAACAATTGAACCATATTTATGTTCTGACGTTTATAACCTCCATAAAGTCATAAATCTCCTTTTCTTCATATTTTCATGTTTCTTGAATAATTTTAGTCTTCAGTCAATAAAGACTCTGTTAGTTTTAAAATAAAACTGTTTATTATTTTCATCAATTTAATCTGTTAACAGAATATGAACTAATATTTGTTTTACACTGATAACGTTGAGTAGCTGAACTACAAATATCTCTTAAGTTTCCATTAGTTTTATTGTTATCAGGAAAATATATGATCATTGATATTGATCCTGCAGAACACACAGATCAAAGCATATTTTCAAAAGAAGATGTTTAAAAATAAATGTCTCTCCTCTAATAACAGACCTGACTGAGATCAGCAGCTTCTACATGAACTAGTTCAAAGTTCAGTTCACAAATTTTAAAAAGGAACTAGTTCAGTTCATAGTTCATAACTCAAAATGTTGAACTAAGTTCACAGTTCCAAAAAATTAACAAGTTCATAGTTCTTTTCTTTTTTCAATATGTTGCTGCAAGCTTTTATTTTTCAAAATTATTGCCATAGCTCATATAGAACCACAGACAGCAATTATTTTATCAGTTTTAACACTGAAACTGCAGCTCTTCGACAATATACTACAAAACCAGGTTGTCCAGCTGCAGCTGGGAAATTAAGACATTAATGTGATTTGGGTGGTAGAGGCTCTGTTTTGGCTCGCTGTAGCCGTGTCTTGTGAGTTTTTATTCACTCGCACATACCTTGAAAGGCTTCCCAGGTGATTTAGTAAAAGCAAACTGCAAACAGCAGCATGAACGTGTTCACAATAACGTTCATCAGGCAGAAATATGTAGGTTCAGTTCACGTTCGCCCAAAATATGAACGAGTTCATGAACGATCATTCACGGTATGCGTTCAGGCACAACACTGACAGTAATGTTTAGATACACATTTAAAACCTGAATTGGATAATAAATTGATTTTTATCTGATTATTATTCTTTATTCAGATTGAGGAGCTGCAGGTTGTCAGAGATCTGCTGTGCTTCTCTGGCCTCAGCTCTTGAGTCCAACCCCTCCCATCTGAGAGAGCTGGACCTGAGAGACAACAAACTGCAGGATTCAGACATGAGGCTGCTGACTGATCTGAAGGAGAGTCCAGACTGTAGACTGGAGACTCTGAGGTCAGTATAAGGTTAGCGTTATGCCATGCTGTTTTAGATAGTATTGAACCAAACACAGGGAGGTTAATGTGTTACTCTCATGGAGTGTACCTCAAATTCCACCATACACTGTGTGAGCACCCCAACCAATCAGTTGGAGTTGCTAATTCAGTAACAAGGATAAGAACCCTCTCAACCAAGTCGACAGAGGTACCTCTGCAAGAAATTGAGCCATGGTTTTCTGCTATGGTGGGCAAGAACAGTACTTCTTCTGACAGGTAGTTGCAAAAGTTGCAATACAGGCACATCTCAAAAAATTAGAATATCATGAAAAAGTTCAATAATTTTTGTCAGTTATTTCAGAAAGTGAAAACCATACATTATATAGATTCATTACACATAGAATTAAATATTTCAAGCCTTTATTCTTTGCAATTTTGCTGATTATGGCTTACAGATGATGAAAACCTAAAATTCAGTGTCACAGAAAATTAGAATATTACATAAGATCAATAAAAAAAGGACATTTTAAAAAGAAATGTCAGGCTTTAGAAAAGTATGTTTATTTCTTTGCACTAAATACTTGGTTGGGCCTCCTTTTGCATGAATATCTGCATCAATGCGGCGTGGCATGGAGGCCATCAGCCTGTGGCACTGCTCAGGTGTAATGGAAGCCCAGGTTGCTTTGATAGCAGCCTTCAGGTCATCTGCATTGTTGGTTGTCATCTTCCTCTTGACAATACCTCATAGATTCTCTATAGGGCTCAGGTCAGGCGAATCAAGCATAGTAACACCATGGTCATGGAACCAGCTTTTGGTGCATTTGGCAGTCTGGGTAGGTGCCAAGTCCAGCTGGAAAATGAAACCAGCATCTCCATAAAACTTGTCAGCAAAAGGAAGCATGAAGTGCTCTAAAATGTCTTGGTAGAAGGCTGTGTTGACTGTGGACTTCAGAAAATACAGTGGACCAACACCAGCAGATGACCTGTCTCCCCAAATCATCACTGACTGTGGAAACTTTACATTGGACTTCAGGCAACATGGATTCTGTGCCTCTCCACTCTTCCTCAGGACTCTGGGACCTTGATTTCCAAATGACATGCAAAATTTGCTTTCATATCAAAAGAAGACTGTGGATCTGCTGGTGTTGGTCCACTGTGTTTTCTGAAGTCCACAGTCAACACAGCCTTCTACCAGGACATTTTAGAGCACTTCATGCTTCCTTCTGTCTTCACGAGTTAGCGATTATTATTACTAATAATTTATGAGGGAAGCGATCAAGAGTCATAATAACTGAAGCACCAGCTGCAGTTGCCTGCATAAGCGTTGGCTAACTGGCCTAATCAATAATAATAGTCTTGGTAGTTTTCACTTGATTAAGTCATTAAGCTAGATCTTCATGAATTTATGATACGCTATTCTGTGTTTTTATAGGCTGTTTTGTGTCTTCCAGGTCCAAGAAGGGTAAGAAAGAAAATTCTACAGTGGACAGGGTCCATGCAGTGGACAGGGTCCCAGCAGTGGACAGGGTCCCAACAGTGGACAGGGTCCATGCAGAGGACGGGGTCCCAGCAGTGGACAGGGTCCATGCAGAGGACAGGGTCCCAGCAGTGGACAGGGTCCATGCAGTGGACAAGGTCCCAGCAGTGGACAGCGTCCCAGCAGAGGAGAGGCTGTTCTCTGTTAGGACAGAGTTTGTAAACCGAGTGACTGAACCTACTCTGAACCAGCTCCTGGATAAACTTCTTCAGCATGGCGTTATAACATATAATGAACTGGAGACACTCAGAAGTGTCAGAGTCCGAGCAGAAAAAGCACGAGACTTGATCGACATGGTACAAAGAAAGGGAAGAAGAGCCAGCTCAGTCCTGATCGCTGCTTTCTGTGACGTGGATCCTTTCCTCTCCGGAGAGATGAACTTAAGCTGAAGCTAAATCAAGAAAGTGTGATATTAATTCTCTGTAACAGCTGGCTGTTGTTCAGTTTCACATGATGCAGTTAAATGTTTAACTGAGACGTTCTGCTGTTAATACCTGAGGTTCTGATGAGATTTCTTTGACTTTGATACTGTGTGACTGTAGTTGGAGAAAAAAGGACCAAACAAACCACTGTTTTTTCTCAGGGAAACATTTGTTCTTTTGTACAAAGCTGTGTGAATGTATCATGGTTACACATAGTTTCTTTGACAAACGAGGTAAGAAGAAGAACTGAAACCTTGTCAACTCTCTCTTAAATGTTTCTTATATTTTTATAACTTTTTTGCCAAGAGAATAAATTGGAGAAGTCACCTCCACATGCACCAAACCTTCTTACCATCCAGACCTGCTCTAACCCAGATGTGCTGAATAATCAATCACACTTGATTGTAAATTGGAGCGTGGCCGATTATATGGAACTATCACAGGTAACGCCCACTAAACACCATATAAGGAAACACTGTTATGGAATCAGGTGTTGTAAAAAGAAGGAAAAAGCCAAATGGAATAAATCGCAGGAAGAGCAAGCGAGGAGGGAATCCTCTCCCAGGTACAGACGTGGAACAGAGGTCATGTGTACACAATACATCAACATGTAAAAATGCAGTATGGACACACAGGATGACACAATTCAAAATAGATTGTAAACATATATGAAACATATGGACCCAGTAGGATGTGAGCAACTGTCACCAAACAGACTGGACCTGAGAACCAGAACCTCCTCAGGTCCACAAACACAGGAGGGAAAGCTCAACACCATTCACATAGATGGCAGAACGTGACGAACACTCAGAGGGAGAGACGCTGGATGTTATTAAATGTTGTAGATTTCTTATATTTGGTATCATAGGTGGTTAATAAAGTCTCTGTCTCTCCTCCTGAAGCTGTCGACGGTTTCACAACACTCGTTCCACCATGAAATGAGCTGATCTCTGACCTGTAATCAAATGCTTTCCATTATGCTCATATTTATCTTTGTATGTAGACTATGATTTAATCACCAAAAACATGTATCTCAATATTTCTAAGTCTCCTCTAAAACTCTTCAGAACTGCTCAAACTGGACGACAAACTCAAATATCACAATATCTTTAACACAAATACCTCGATATCATCACTGTGACTCTTTATAGAAATCACTATTGTTGCTTAAATATTTAAATATAAAAATGTTGTTTAAATATCCAGAGTCCAACTTGTACACAGATATATTTAACACATTACATAATAAAAACTTTACTTGTTGATGATTTCCAAACTTGTCCATTTATTGGAGTAAGATTAAATTCTACCGAGGAGTGTTTGTGTCCTTCACTGAGCTGTAGCTGCAGGAAAATGAGTGTTTGGCTGCTGTCAGACTGTCAAACAGCAGCAACAACCCACCACAGCAGAGAACATGCAGCCTGTGTGAGATCTGATCTGAGAGCAGCTGAAGAGCAGATGTGACTGCAGCTGGTAGTTTGTTGGTTTGGACAGCAGGTGGTGCTGCTGCATCAACAGTGAGCTGCTGTGTCTCATCTCTGTATTAATATGATGCTCAGGAGAGATGAAAGTATTCTGATTCTGTTTGTTTAAACATTTATGAATCAGAATAAGCTGTTATCAGAAAATACCTTCACAGCAGGTTCAGGCTGCCTCAGTGGTCCTGATGATGAAGATGTTTGATGAGTGATGGAAATGATCTGCTCCTCTTATAAATGTCTCAGCGCGCCGCCTTCATGGCAGAAAAAAGTTGTCAATCCAGAGTGCGACCAAACAGGAAGGAGGTCCACCCGGAGCCGTTTCTTGCTATCCACCTGTTTCCTCAGAAGCCTATGGGGGCTGCCATGACAGATAACTACTTCCGCCCGCGGTTCTCTGTTTCCGGTTGCCTTGCAACTGCATGACTGACCGCTGCTGCCAAGCTAGCCCTAAACAACCAGTGTTATGTCATAAAGGCTGAATTGTTTTTAAAATCAGCTCAGGTACAACATGTGCCATTGTTGGTTGCCACAGCAATTCATGAAAATGTATTTTTTTTTCAGAAACGTCTCGTGTAGTACATCAGCAACTTAGACAAACATGTCTGTGCCCTGTGCCCTGAACGTCATGCGGAGGAAGGAGGAACGGAGGCTAGCGTGGCTCGCAGCTTTCAGACTGATATAAACAGGGTTCTAAATTAACACCCGCCAACCCGCCAAATGCGGGTTAAAAATCATTTTGGCGGGTGTTTATAAAAACTTACTAGCCAGTTAGGCCAGTGATGCATGAGGCAATCATGTCAGTCAGAGCCGCTCTACTGTTCTCGCTCCCTGGGCAGTACTGACTACATTTCCCATGAACACTGTCGTGATGCTACGTAATGACGTTCAAGACGCCCATTGGATGCGCGCAGGCAGTGCAACCAGCGCGAGCGAGCTCCCCTGTCAAAACATTGTAAGCATGGCGAAGCGGCTACCTACAGCTCCGTCTTCGTCGGCGAAAAAACTGAGAAACTCGACATTTACCCCTCAGTACAGAGCCGAGCAGTTCCCGAACGACTTTTGGTGTCAGGTGAACTGTTGTTTTGCAAAGAAGCAGACCTGAGAAATCATTATTAAAGGTGTAATGCGTGAGAGTTAGCCACCTGTTCGATTCATATTATCGGCATATAATACCAGAGTGACTGCTAACAGTAGCTGCTGTTAGCTAGCTAGCCCCGTTAGCCACAGCCCTCTTAGCTGACTCTGCCTGGGCTGGGAGCCCAGAGGACAGCAGGAGGGCTGGTGTTTTCACTGCTGGCTGGTTAGTATGCTAAGTTGACATAACGTTACGGGTGTAATTTCTCATTTTGTTGGTCATCTTTGCGGTTTTTTTTTTAATGTTTACAACTTACATTTTCAGAACAATTTTGGTATGCAAACATGTCCTGGATCTGCTTGAGAGCTGACCATGTTTTAATTCAATGAAACCCACATGATGAAGTCAAAATGTTTTTGATGCACTTTACTGTACGGTACAGTATTGAGGAAATATGTTTGTCACCTCAATTAATTTAAGGTAATTTCTATTTATTTTGTGTACATTTTAGTCATTTACATTAAAAACACACTGTTTTTGGTAGTATAATAATAAATAAAAAAAATCGTGATTCCCAAAAATTAAAACGGAAAAAACGGAATTTGGGGAAAAATAAAATGGAATTTGTTAGGAAAAAATAAAACAGATTTTATAGGGCCCTAGAGAAGAGAAAGGAGGCAGGGGATGAGATTGAGAATATCAACCACAATGCGTGCAAAACAAAAAACGAAAGTTCAATGCCAAATGGCTGAGGAGTCGCGAATGGCCTGTGTTTGATCACGAAAATGTCGTCATGTTTTTTGCTGGAAAAAAATTTGGCTAGTGGAAATTCTGATTGGCTGATAACTTTAGAATGTTACCAGCCAAATTGGCTGGTAATCATAAAAGTTAATTTAGAACCCTGGATATAAATATGTGTTTATAAATATATTCCACAGAATAGCTGCTGCATGACTACATGACTTCTCTAAACCGACAATGTCCGAGCAGCCGCCTGTCTCCACGACTCCTCTTTCCTTCAGCATTATCCACGTTGTATGTTTAACGTTAGCTTGATTGACGCTGTGGCTGGGCGCTAACGTTACTGCTGCCTTCAGAAATATAAACTTGCTGTGTCTCTTCAACAGTACTTTCCCGATTGTGTTACTGTGCAGGTAGTTGTATGCTTCTGTGCTTTTGTAACTGCATAATTCTCCGCCGTCAACACCTTCAGAAAATATAAGATAGTTAACGATCGATGTAACGTTAGCTAACGTCGGGCTAATGCTTCATGTCATCTGCCCACTCCGTGAGAACTCAGTGAGAACTGACGGTGAGGCGCTGTGAGAACTGTCCTCACGACTTATTAAAACATCCATACTGTGTATCCACCTCCGATTGTTATCCATTCTGTCGCTTGCTTTGTGTTAAAAGACGCATTTTAGAGCGAGCATGACAGCTAAGTTAGCGTAAACACAGAGGTCAGCCAGCTCAACCGGAAGAGCATAACCAAGTACCGCTATGAACCATGGGTAAACTCACGAAGTCAGGAATAAGGTGGATAAGCGGACTATGCGGGTGCACCCCCGCGCCACTAGGGGGCCCCCTTAGGTTGCAAGGTATGCTGCAATACCTGAGGAATGATCTGAATGAAAAGATGTGAAAAGGACCTGACACCTGGCCCGCTGACTGGTCAGATCTGGTGTCTACCACGCCGCGTTGCTATGACGACCAGTACTGCTAAACTAGGAGGGGCGCCGAGCCGTAAGTTCAGGTGATTCACGGCATGGCGTCCAAACTAGCGTATTCATCTGGCACAGAAACAAGAAGAAACTAGATGAAGAAAAACGCTCACTGGATAAAGGTACGGTTTTTTTGTTGTTGTTGTTTTTTCATTGTGTGGGTTGGAGGGGCTAGCTAAATTACCGATTTATTTCAGCCAGCTAAGTGTTTGCTTTAGGAGAGGGCTAAAATAAATGTATCTGACATGTGGAGGCCATAACATTGATTGACTGAAGTGAAGCCCGTTTTGGTGAATCACAGCAGGTCCAGTTCGTTGGCATTACATTTGTGAGGGAGGGTGTGTTGTTGGTAGATATCTGTCATGTCTGCTGGATCCTCATCCAGTGGAGCTGCTGGTCCGTCATAGACCTCCTCTGCTCTACAATATTTGTCACATTACATCACTTTAGGATTGTTTTTGTGATTAATTTATCAATTTTAGTGTTTCCTCAGTGTGTAAGTTAGGTCTCTAATGTGAAGTGTGCTAAACAACCCTAATGAATATGAGGCCTACTGTGGATGATTATGGACTATTGTGGCAGTGGATTATTGCTCTGAGTGGATTATTGTTAACTCTACTGAGCTAGTTGCGTCTTTCTTTTCCACATTTATCAGAATATTATATATATGCCTACATTCCTACAGTTTAGTTATGTTTTTGATGTGTTACTTTGTTTTATTCAAAAGAAATTGAAGTCAATTTAAAGTGAACTATACTATGTAGGACCGTTAGTTCTGCCCACAGAATATATGTTAAGACCAAAGCATCAGTTAAGCAAGGAGTTCACTTTGTAATACTGTGAAATATGAACTAAGATATTCCTTCAATATCACATAAAGCTCATCAGTCATTTATCTTTGTTTCATAACTCTTTGAAACTGCTTTAAAGGGACAACTTTGAAATTGGGTGCAGGCTTTAAAGGGACACTGCGCTGTATATTGCAAGGTTTAAAATAAAAACAGATTGTGAATTTCTCCATTAGTGTAACATAACTCAATTATACAGTATGAATATTTGCTTAGGATCTGTTTTGCTTGGTAACCTGAGGAGTTTCGTCTTTGCAGGAGCAATTCTGAAGTATTTTGGAGCGGCAGAGCAGGAAGCAGCACGGCCGCCTTCAGCAAGGAAGCAGAAATTTTGAGGTGGGGCTTAAAACACAACACTCAGATGATACTGATAATCATCACAAAGTGGTGTGATTGTGTTATATAGTTCTGTATGGTTCCTTTAAAGTATTGGTTTTATTGTTGGTTTGTTTTCATTGTTGCATTTTTGTTGGATGCTGGTTTTTTCTGTTGGTCTTGAAGGGCTTGTGTTACATTTGAAAGGTTCCTTAGTACCTCAACAGTGTTATTCTTGTTTGTTTTTTAGTTTTTATTGTTTGCATATTGACATGGATGCTGGCTCATTGTGATTTTCTTTTCTAAGTAATAGCCTATTTTATTTTCTCTACAACTTTAACTTTCGTTTTGGGTGCATGTATGTTATATGTTTAATGTCAACTTAAAATAAAATAAAATTGAGGACTACTCCATCAGTTTCATTTATTGACCTTTCAAGGATTCCTATTGTTTACCTTGTATTATCATTTTCTATCAGTCCAACTTACTAGTGTGGGTCAACTTAAGATGTTTGATTTTAATTTGAGAGAGGTTTTCACGACTCTAGTCTGTTTTCCTTTTAAAATGTAATAGATTGTTGCATCTTTATGGATCACCCAAAAAGGTTAGGAATCTATCCATTGTAACACTTCAAACAGTTTGCTGAAGACAAGCAGACTAAGGACATGGATCACTGGAACCATGTCCTGTGGTCTGATGAGACCAAGACAAACGTATTCGGTTCAGTCGTGTCAAGCATGTGTGGCGGCAACCAGGTGAGGAGTACAAAGGCAAGTGTGTCTTGCCTACAGTCAAGCATGGTGGTGGGAGTGTGATGGTCTGGGACTGCATGAGTGCTGCCGGCACTGAGGAGCTTCAGTTCATTGAGGGAACCATGAATGCCAACATGCAATGTGACATACTGAAGCAGAGCGAGATCCCCTCCCTTCACAAACTGTGTCGCAGGGCAGTATTCCAACATGATAACGACCCCAAACACACCTCCAAGACCACCATGGCCTTGCTAAAGAAGCTGAAGGTAAAGGTGATGGACTGGCCAAGCATGTCTCCAGACCTAAACCCTATTAACCAAATGTGGGGCATCCTCAAATGGAAGGTGGAGGAGCGCAAGGTCTCTAACATCCACCAGCTTCGTGATGTCGTCATGGAGGAGTTTAAGAGGATTCCAGTGGCAACCTGTGAAGCTCTGGTGAACTCCATGACCAAGAGGGTTAAGGCAGTGCTGGATAATAATGGTGGCCACACAAAATATTGACACTGTGGGCCCAATTTGGACATTTTTACTTAGGGGTGTACTCACTTTTGTTGCCAGCAGTTCAGACATTAATGGCTGTGTGTTGCACACATGCACACACCCCCCAATAGATGGAGGGGGAGGAGCTAAGATCTTGTGATCCTGGATATAAGAACAGGGAGGGATCCCTGGAAGTGAAAGTGTTCAGTCAGTTGTCTGAAGTTTGAGGCGACAGACGAGGGAGTAATCTAAAGCTGATGCAGGGTGAGTCTTCATCTAACCTTTTTATTTCACTGACAAAGTCTGTGAGGGAATTTTCTGATTTAAAGAGAGCTGACCAAGTGGAGATCTGCCTCCATATATTATACTGTACACTGCTGCTGTGGGTGTGTGTGTTTAAGAGGGAGGATGAGATTGGCGGGAGAGCGGGAGATGGTGTGCTATTTCCTGTTTTTTCCAGTCTCAGCCAGCGCTGCTGTTTTTAACTTGCAGAGAGACTGAAGGCCAGAAAATGAGTCATCATGTGGAGGAAGCGGTGTCTCCAGTATCCAGCTGTCTGTCTCTGAAGAGTAACTGGTCCAAAGATATCCCACTATTCTTCAGTACTGAACCAGAACCCTCAGACACACAGTAAGAGAACTGATACTAACTTATTTATCTGACTACTTTCAGTCTTTTCTGATTCCACTGGTTGTCTCTTTGTATGTTAGATTAATAACATATATAAATAAATTATTTACTGAGATGTATTTGCTGCCTGAATCTAACAAACTGTCTGTGAAACTAAAATAATTTGTCTCATCTTCCTCTTCTTACCTGTGACAGCTGTCAGTCACCTTCTAATGTAATCAGTAATCTAATTTAAAGGACTAATACAAACTTTAAACTCCTAATAATCGACTGTTACAGGAGTTTGTGTTTTTAGAGCTTCCTACATTTTAAGGGTTCTAGTGAGATTAATAAAAAAAACCTGTTTGTGTTTGCAGAGTTCAGTCCAACAGACAGAGAGCAGAGTCTGCAGTGTCCAGCTGTCTGTCTCTGAAGAGTGACCGGTCCAAAAATGAACCTCTAACCTTCAGTAAAGAACCAGAACCCTCAGACACACAGTAAGAGAACTGATACTAACTGATTTATCTGACTAATTTCTTTCTTAACTGATTCCACTGGTTTATTGTTTGTATGTTAGATTTATAACATATATAAATAAATTATTCACTAAGATGTATTTGCTGCCTAAATCTAACAAACTGTCTGTGAAACAAAAATAATGTCTCTTCCTCTTCTTACCTGTGACAGCTGTCAGTCACCTTGAAGAAAGCTGTAATCTGATCTAAGAGGACAAATACAAACTTTTAAACTGTTAAAAAATAATAAAATAATTAGTTGTCACGATTCGATTATCCATCTGTTTTTCTCTTTCAGCACAATCTCTTTTTTTTTTTCAAAGACGCTGCACTTTCGCCCCATAAATGGCATAAAAGTCACACACACACACACACACACACA
>CAEMYA010001093.1:82220-106445 GCA_903131615.1 Diplodus sargus
TGGGAACGTTATGAAACGACATCATCGGAAAGCGCCATACCCCGCGAAGAAGACATCATGAAGACCGCAAGTCTCACTTGCCAACAAAAATAAGCGCAAAAGACAAAGCACAGGATTATCCCGGTGTGTTACATGACAGTGGAGGCGAATTATTTTGCACTCCGTGCAACTGCGTGTTGGACCACAGGCGGAAGTCACGCTGGACAAACACTCTGCCACCGTCAAACACTCGCGGATGGCAGGAACTTGTTGCAAGGTTTTGTAAGTTTGAGCCTTGTGTTTCTGAAGGTCTGAAATAAAATGATGAGATGAGAATTATTCCCAGCACTTTCTGTGATGTAGTATGCTTTCAAATTATAGGAAGTCATTAGAAATGACTATTTGCATTAAGGTAGTAGTGAGAAGAGTGTAAGAGTGGAGGAATCTTTTTTTTTCTTATTCATCAAAACCACAGTTTTGGCAAATCCACGCAATTTTCGCAAGTTCACCCAAATTCATCACATAAAATTGCACAAATACCCCGCATATATTCCATCGCATTTTTTTATAAACGTGCCGCATAATCAAGGTTTTTTGCCCACAGCAATCACAAAAAAACTATCTGCGTTTTTCTGGAAGGACTGAGAAAAATAATGACCTCTTATGGATCCTTGTGACCATCTGAGCTTCCACACAGTGTCGGCTAAATCTGGATATCTTTCAACAACAATGAACGAATCATTATAGTTATAAAGACGTGTCTTCACAGAGAGAGGAAGAGGAGGCATGTTTCTGTGGAGGAGCAGCCGTCCTGCTGTTCTTTGTGTCAGGACGTCCTGAAGGATCCAGTCTCTACCAGCTGTGGACACTGGTTCTGCAGACAGTGCATCACCTCATACTGGGACCAGTCTGCTTCATCAGAACACTCCTCCTGTCCCCAGTGTGGAGAAAGATCCAGAACAAGACCTGGACTGCAGACAGTCAGTCAGACTAACACTGCACCAGGTAAGACTGTATGATAGATAATCTGTACATGAGCCACTTAACTTGAGAACATGCAGTATTTAACTGATTCATATCATTTGTGGTGTTGTTGAAAGTTTTGATATATCAATTCTGAATACTTGAAGTTGTTACCTATTCTCTGCTGTACTGATGCACCAGGACCAGCTGTGCTTTTTCACCCACTATGTTTACATTATGTTAGCAATGAACGTCGCTCGACTTAAACGTGCATGGAAACGTAGTGACTGTGTGTTCTTTCCCACAGCCAGTTGGCTGACACACACACACGACCACACACTGCTGCAGTGGCCACAAAGCTCCACCTTGTTTCACTCACTCAAAACGTTGTCTTGTTCACACTAGTCTGTCTTCTTATGTTGTTGATGGCTTATTATACATTTTTTGGTTAACAAAGAAAATGTGCTTAGCATTTGAGGAAAATCAACAAGGAAAGACAAAGGCCCAAGCAAACTTGTATGCAAACGATGCTAAAGAGCAGTTGAACACATTTTGAACCAACAAAAAACAATATGGCCCAATAGTGTGAACCTGTTGTCAGCTCAGCAGCTATTTGTTATTCTCAGAGCTGCTCACTCAGAGCCATCAGGCCTTAGAAATCTCAGACAGCAGAGTTTCAGCAGAAAAAGACTCGTCAACTTTTGTTTCTGTCTCCCTTTTTTCTCTGTTGCAGTGAATGTTGCTCTGCAGGAGGTTTTAGATGAACATAAGATCAGTCTGAGCAGGAGATGTGAACATGTGACTGAAGGAAGTGATGGAACAGGAAGTGATGAAACAGGAAGTGGAACCCTCCTCCACAGGATCTACACTGAGCTCTACATCACAGAGGGACAGAGTGAAGAGGTTAATACCCAACATGAGGTGAGACAGCTAGAGACAGCAACGAAGATGGAGACCTTCCATGACACTCCAATCAGGTGCTGCGACATCTTTAAAGCCTCACCTGACCAACAGAGACGCATCAGAGTCATTCTGACCAACGGCGTCGCTGGAGTTGGAAAAACCTTCTCGGTGCAGAAGTTCACTCTGGACTGGGCAGAGGGCTCCGAAAACCAAGATTTCAGTCTGCTGGTTCTGCTGTCGTTCAGGGAGCTGAACCTGATCAGAGATGAGCAGTACAGTCTTCTCAGGCTGCTCCATGTTTTCCATCCAACATTACAGAAGGTGACAGCAGAGAAGCTCGCTGTCTGTAAACTTCTCTTCATCTTTGACGGCCTGGATGAAAGCAGACTTTCACTGGATTTCAACAACCATGAGGTCGTGTCTGATGTCACACAGAAGTCATCAGTCAGCTTGCTGCTGACAAACCTCATCCAGGGGAAGCTGCTTCCCTCGGCTCTCGTCTGGATCACTTCCAGACCTGCAGCAGCCAATCAGATCCCTCCTTCATGTGTGGACAGGGTAACAGAAGTACGAGGCTTCACTGACGCCCAGAAGGAGGAGTACTTCAGGAGGAGGTTCAGTGATGGTGATCTGTCCAGCAGAATCATCTCACACATCAAGACCTCCAGGAGCCTCCACATCATGTGTCTGATCCCAGTCTTCTGCTGGATCACTGCTACAGTTCTGGACCACATGTTGACTACAGACCAGAGAGGAGAGCTGCCCAAGACCCTGACTGACATGTACTCGCACTTCCTGCTGGTTCAGACAAAGAGGAAGAAGCAGAAGTACGATGAGGAACGTGAGACGAGTCCACAGGAGCTGATGGAGGCTGACAGGGAAGTTCTTCTGAAGCTGGGGAGGCTGGCGTTTGAACATCTGGAGACAGGAAACATCATGTTCTACCAAGAGGACCTGGAGCGCTGTGGTCTTAATGTCACAGAGGCCTCGGTGTACTCAGGAGTTTGTACAGAGATCTTCAGAAGAGAGAGTGTGATCTTCCAGAAAACTGTCTACTGCTTTGTTCATCTGAGCGTTCAGGAGTTTCTGGCTGCAGTCTACATGTTCCACTGTTTCACCAACAGGAACACAGAGGTAATTAAGGCTTTTCTGGGAAGGAAACATGTTGATTCAACACTTGATGTCTTGCTGAAGGGAGCAATGATGAAATCCCTTGAAAGTAAAAATGGCCACCTGGACCTGTTTGCTCGCTTCCTTCATGGCCTCTCTCTGGAGTCCAACCAGAGGCTCTTAGGAGGTCTGCTGGGTCAGACAGACAACAGTCCAGAACTTATCCGGAAAGCCATCGACAACCTGAAAAAGGAAAGGAAGAAGGATACCTCTCCTGACAGAAGCATCAACATCTTCCACTGTCTGATGGAGATGAACAACCACTCAGTTCATCAGGAGATTCAAAAGTTCCTGACATCAGGAAAAAAAAACAAGAAGAAACTCTCTTTTATCCACTTGTCAGCTCTGGCCTACATGCTGCAGATGTCAGAGGAGGTTCTGGACGTGTTTGACCTGAGGAAGTACACCGATTCAAAGGAGGGCCGACTGAGACTGATTCCAGCTGTGAGGAACTGCAGAATTGCTCGGTAAGTCCAGATGTGATTATCAAGACTGTAAAACAATATCAGTGTTTGAGTTGAGATCCTCCCTCAAAACACATGTATGATATAAAACCTCCAGATTGAAAACGTTTTCCTTAGATTAGTATTTAACCTGTTTTTTTAACAAACAATTCAACTCGTTGATTTAGAAATGTCTATAAAAATCATTGTTGTGTTTCTATCTATGAAACTAGTGAACACTAGTAACTTCTGTCATCTTCTCACTGTCTTTCTTTGCGTGATGGAGGCTTCAGACATGTCTCCACAGTCAAGATTTTAATCACAGCTGTTTGATAGAAGCTTTTGTCTAAATCCTCAGATTTCTGATGATGTTGTTGGGTTTTGGTTTGACATGTGGACAGGAGCTGCTCAGTTTCAACCACAAACCTTGTTTTCAGTGACTGACCAGCTCAGGCTCAACAATTAACCAGCTGAGCTAAAGCCACTCATGTTGAATTGCTTTGTGATGAAACATTCTGTTTTATTTGTTTAAAGTCTATTTTTATAATATTTTTGTATTCTCATTTTTTTCTGTCACCACAGATTTCCTGTTTGTAAACTGTCAGAGATTCACTGTGAAATTGTGGCCTCAGCTCTGAGGTCCAACCCCTCCCATCTGAGAGAGCTGGACCTGGGTTACAGCGAACTGCAGGATTCATGTGTGAAGCAGCTGTGTTGTGGACTTCAGAGTCCAAACTGTAAACTGGAGATTCTGAGGTCAGTTCATGTCTTTTTTTCTTATATGTTGTATAATCTACCAAATTAAAAGTTGTTTAAAATTAAAAGTTTCTTAATACAATCTCTCTCTCTCTCTCTCTCTCTATATATATATATATATATATATATATATATATATATAGATATAGATATAGATATATATATAGATAGATAGATAGATAGATAGATAGAATACAACTTTTTTTATATACATTTTAGAGTTCTATAGAAAACATCTGTCTCAGTGTTTTTATGAAATGACATGTGGTTGTTATGAATAAAAAAACAGGAGAATGAAAAAAATAAAATAACATTATGTCTGATTTGATAATTAATCCAGACCGGAGATCAGTAGCTTGTTATAAATCTGTGTTGACATGAACAGCTGTATGAATGTTGTGCTGACATGTGGATGATGTCTGTAGAAGGCTGATGATGATCCACAATAACACAATGACAAAGTCTCTCTACTCATTTTAGAGAAAAGCTCATTGATGAGGACACAGTAATGTTGAAATTGGATTTTCATCTCCATCATTTATTCTTTATTCAGATTGTGGGACTGCAGAATGTCAGAGATCAGCTGTGCTGCTCTGGTCTCAGCTCTGAAGTCCAACCCCTCCCATCTGAGAGAGCTGGACCTGGGCATTGACAACCAGCAGGATTCAGGAGTGAAGCTGCTGTGTGACTTTCTACAGAGTCAAAACTGTAGACTGGAGACTCTGAGGTCAGTTCACTGACTCTGTAACTGATCTCATATGTTGAATTAACAATTGAATTCATTTCAGACATTCAACTGAGAACATTTATCTGTTCTGACTTCGGGGTCACACACATACATATGTCTGATAAATATAACATCAGAAATGTAATGAAAGAGATCAAACTGTATTTTATGGGTTCAGATGCCCGGACAAATCCATTGAACCTGTGCACAATTACATTAAATGAAACGGAACACTTTTCAGAGAAATTCAGTCAAATTTGACCTGAACATAACTGGAGGGTTCATTAAAAAAACAACATGTCTTCTTCTCAACCAAACAAAAATCAATGTATCTGCTTGTTCCGAACCTTTATGATGTTAATACTGATTGAAGTATTTAATCACTATCTTAAATGGTGGAATTACACATTGAATCTGCTCTTGTGAGTTATTTGTTCAGCTGCATAACATGAGTTTGTATAGACAGAGCTTTTGGTGGAGCTGCAGAGTTTATGAAGTTAAGTCACTACATCTTTATAGAAGCAGCAGCACATTGTCATGAATATTAATGAGAGGTCTTTTGTAACTTTTTGTATTCTGCAGTTTTGAACCTGCATCCTGTTGACTTCTGAACCTTCTTCAGCACTGAACAGATTGATTAACACTGACTGACTTCAAGACACTTTTGTCTTCTAACCTTACATCAAATATTCTTTATTCAGATTGTGTTTCAACAGCTTTTCAGAGGTCAGCTGTGCTCTTCTGGCCTCAGCTCTGAAGTCTAACCCCTCCCATCTGAGAGAGCTGGACCTGACAGGAGGGGCCCGGCAGAATTTAGACATGAAGCTGCTGTCTGATCTGAAGGAGAGTCCAGACTGTAGACTGGAGACTCTGAGGTCAGTAGAGGGTTGGAGTCAGTTCATGCTGGTTTCAGCAGTTTTGCACTAAACACACCATCAAAGTAAAGATCCAGTATCTCCTGCTTTCCTCAGTGAAGCTGTGAGAGAACAGTCAGCCAATCAGACGGGCCAGAAGCTTGTTATGATGTGTGTTTGAGTTGATGTGAAGACAACTGTTTTTGTTGTGTTCATGTCTATTTTAAAATATTATATACATATATATATATATATATATATATATATATATATAATATATATAGTTTTCGTTTCTTTCGTTCATCCTGCTGGAGGACATAAAGTTAGCGGCACAACCGAGACAGCAACACCGTTACAGCGCACACAGTGGGGAGCAGCAACATAGTCACTGTCGTGAAAGCTATGCATGGTGTGCAAAGGTGGCACAGGGATATCGCAGTTGACTGTGATATAGGTGACTTGGGTTCGAGCCCTGGAAGGGATATAAGGTTGTGTTGTTTACTGTTCAATGTAGGACCTTTAACGTTACATTTATATCTGCCGTCATTTGATTTGTCCAAATATTTTATAACAGACTCCATATTCAGACTCCAGACAGACATATTTGTCATGTAATGTTTCCATAGTAGATGAAATCTTTAAATGTGAGTGAGACTCTGGTTTTTAACAGCAGTAAATCATTATTAAAGTGAGCCGTGAGTATCTGTGTTCCTGCAGTAATGATGCGTTCAGGGACTGTCAGCAGTTTATTTCCACTGTGTCCTTCAGTGAAACCTGCAGAGTAAACAGACTTGATGTCCAAAGTGTCTGCAGGTCTGTGAGCTTCACTCCAACACGTTAACATGAAGCTGAAAGGAAGCTGGCTACGCTACACAGCCGCTCCACTTGTGGTCTGAACAGGACTGAAGTCCTGCTGGTCTTTATATCACTGACTGACAGCTGATGGAGGGAGTCTCTGGAAACACTCATTTATCACTTCTGCTGTCTCTCTGCTTCTCTCATCAGCTGGAAGCCTTCTTGGTGATGAGAAAGGTGGAGGTGTTGAGAGGATCAGCTGTGTCCTGATGATCCAGAGAGGTTGAAGCAGCACCATCAGCTGGTGGGTGGAGAGGCTCTGACTGGGCCGTGTTACTGGGAGGTGGAGTGGAGAGGAGAGCTTCATCCAGCAGTGACTGACGGACCAATCACAACAAGTGGAGATGACTGTCAGTGCTGCAGTGTGAACTGCTCTGAGATCAGCTCCACTGTCACACACAATGTCCAGTCCAGCATCATCCCTGTGTTCCTCTGGATGTGACAGAGTATCATCAGTGTATCTGGACTGCTCTGCTGCTGCTCTGTCCTTCTACACAGTCTCTGCAGACACACTGACACTCCTCCACTCCTGCTCCACACTCACACACCTCCTCCACCTGGACCTGGACCTGTATTCTTTTATTCACTCATATATTATATACTCACAACACAAAGAGCCTCAACAACTGTTAGTCAACAAAACTGTAGACCAACATATTTCATTCGATATTTGTTTTTGCTGTCAGTTGCAGCTCCACCATGTGGAACGAAGGTGTATTGCAGTTTATTTCCACATTATATTTTAGAAGTTGATGTGAAAAAGCAGTTCTGGTTCTGACCACCAACACCAGTCTCAGAACTTAACAGAAAAGAGTGTGAAAGAAGAAAATACGTTTGTATTTAATCAGAACTTCAATGAAGTCTCCAAACTGAAACACGGTTCTGACTCTGCTCACACAATGAACATCAGAACATTTTCACTTCCTTTAGACGTGAAGTACGAAACATGTATTAACTGTGAGTGGTATTATTAGTGATTAAGAAATATATAATGAATGTTTTATTTTTTATCCCACTATTCAAATCTCATGTGATGTAAATCGCCTCCATCTATATTTTTTTAAGTGTTCTGCGTGTTTAAACGTCCATTTGGTGAATCACTTCTCTGAATTCAGGTTTTATTTCTGACTCATGAAGATTAAAGTTTTGCTAGTTTTCATCAACTTCTGAAAGCTTTTATATAACAATATTTATTATTAGTATATATTTACATCTTGTGTGTATTTTTCAAAATGCAAAAGAAAAAGAATATTCTAAATTAATACGTAAATAAATAAAATAAGTCACATTTATAAATCAATTAAGTATTTTTAGTATAATTTTAGGTGCATTTACTGAGATTAATTCAATTATTGAACTTTTTTTTACGTTTAATTCTGTGCTAAAACCTGATAATTTACAAATACATGGTCACATTTTACAGAAACTATTGAAAGAAACATTTTCCTTGAAAAATATTTGTGACCACATTTCTATGATTTAGTTCCTTTTGAACGTCCTACGGTCTAATTCTGGCACTAGGTCTTGAAAGCAGTACAGAGCTGCCACGCGTTCACACACGTGCAGCTTGATGTTTATCTGTACAGAAGGACGTTTAAACACACACACAAAGGAACGCTAACTGGACACAAAGTCTGAGTTCAGTGTGACAACAGGTGATGTTCATCATGAGTTCATCAGGTTTCATCACTGCAGATCATCTACAATCACCAGGAGATGAAAACTGTGTTGAGTTTCTTTTGTGTTCATCTTGTGATGATGAAAGAAAACGAGCAACGTAAATAAACTCAATGATTTAAAAGTTGTTTCTCTCTCATCTCAAACCGTTCTCTACTACAGCAGAAACACTTAGTGGACATCTCCTCCTGCTGATGGAAACCTTACTGACTTTACATCATCAGGAGGGAGGAGACGATGACTGAGCGTCACTTCCTGGGTGAATCCTTCTTATTCCAGTCAGAAGATTCAGAACAGTTTAACTCCAGAATCCAGTGTCATCTGGTTCCGGAGCAACTTCAGGTGTGAACTCACCAGCGGTTTGGAGTCGCTGAGGACGTGATACTGCAGGAACTGGTGCAGCATGTAGAAGAGGTTGTGCTGCACCAACGTCTTAATCACCAGCTCATACAGGTAATGCTGCCAGAACACAAGAACACACAGTCTGAGCAGCCGAGAGGGGAAAATCTCATGGTGATGACGTCATCAACATGAACATCCTACATTTAAGTATTTATAACCAGGCCTCAGCTCTTTTAGATAAATTTGTTATTTAAAGTATTGTGATTTTATAAATAAGGATTTTTTATAATAATCGATTGTAACTGGAATAAGTATTGAGCTCTATGCTTTGTCCTTGCTAAAGTCTATGCATTAAAAAAAAACATAATATAGTTAAAGTTAAATTTGTGGACATCGATTTTATGTCTCTGATGGAAGTAAAAAGTCAGGTGTTAAGTGTGCGTAATTATTAAAGAATCTTTAAGGTTATTCTAGCCTACCAATTTGAAACAGTCCCTTAGGGTTTACCAAAAGAGTAGAAGAGAGTCCAGCCTCTGTTGGGTTCCAGAGCCCAGACTGTACGTGGTGGTGAGCCCGACTATCTCTAGCCGGTACCACTCAACCTCCCGCACTAGCTCAGGCTCTTCCCCCCCAGCGAGGTGACATTCCATGTCCCCATGGCTAGAGTCACCTTCCGAGGATCGGGTCATCGGGGCCCCCTTCCACGGCTCCCACCCAAATCACACCACACCAGCCCCTTCTGAACCCTGCTGCCGGTGTTGAGCCTACTGTAGGGCGGGTCCACGCCGCTCGCTCGGGCTCGCCTGCGAGCCCCAACCCCAGGCCTGGCTTCAGGGTGGGGTCCTGGTGACTCGATTCTGGGCGACGTACACTTCCTTGTTGGTATCGTATTCATTAGGGGCTTTGTAACCGTTCTTAGTCTGACCCGTCACCTCGGACCTGTTTGCGCTGGGAGACCCTACCAAGGGTAATAAGCCCCGGACAACATAGCTCCTAGGATCATTCAGGTGCTCAAACCCCTGCACCACGATAAGGTGCCGGTTCAAGGTGGAGTTGAAAATTAAGGGTTCATTCTAATGTAGTTTAAAACACTTTAGTTGTCATTTAAACAAAAGATGTTAGAACAGCTACATAAACATATCTTGAAGATAATGACCAGTATTTTTAACATAACTAATCCTAATTAAAACTATTAAAGTCAAGAAAGGGCACAGGAACACACACACACACACACACACACACACACCTGACACCTGTAAGTTGAGACGGGGAGGAGCAGCGCGGATCATATGATCCATGAAAAGAACAGGTAAGGAACCTCAGAAGTGAAAGTGTTTTTAGACGACAGACGAGGGAGGAATCTAAAGCTGATGCAGGGTGAGTCTTCATCTAATCTTTTTTATTTCACTGCCAAAGTCTGTGAGTGAAGTTTCTCCCTGTGGACTGGAGAGGAAAGAACTGCTAACATGAACTCAACACTTTGATTCATATGTGGACACAAAGTTGTGATTGGCTGAATAAAACACATTAAGTGTAACACAAGAACACAGACACAGATTTAAAGAGAGCTGACCAAGTGGAGATCTGCCTCCATATATTATACTGTACACTGCTGCTGTGAGTCTGAAGGGAGAACCGGAGATTGTGAGCTACTTTCTGTTTCTCAGACATGGCTGCTGCTGGCTGATGTCCAGAAAATGAGTCATCATGTGGAGGAAACAGGACAAAATGGAGTCTCCAGTGTCGAGCTGTCTGTCTCTGAAGAGTGGCCGGTCCAATGTGAATCCTCCACACTTCAGTACTGAACCAGAACCTTCAGACACACAGTAAGAGACTATTTTTACTGTAAGCTGACGTGTGACATACTCTTTGAAAAACTAAATAATAAAAAAACCTAACCAAAGAATTTATACTACTAATTTATTCTAATCTACTTACAGTGTTTTATCCTTCATATTAAAGTTATGGTTAATATTTTAATCTATTCACACTTTTAAAGAATGTTCTTCAAATGTTTGATATTGTCATATTTGTTCCCAAAATATTAGTTGTCATGATTCAATTATAAATCTGTTTTTCTCTTTTAGCACGATGTCTCTGCCATTTTAGGCTAGTCTAGTTCAGGATCATTGGTTTTATGTCCTGATGACTCATTGAATTATTAATTGTTATTTCCAAAGATGGTCTACATGGTGTCATTAGTGATATAATCTCCATTGTTTGTTTACAGTGCACCACACTAAGGCCTTATTGTCAAATTAAAGGAAATTATTAACAATATAAATGTAACAGTAACTTGTTTCACCAGACAATTAGAAACTATCTGTAAACAAAAGATGTCATAGAGAAACCTTGGTGTTAGCACGGAGATGGTGGTATGGAGGTGTGTCACTCCATGGTCCATGTGTGTGACGTGTTGAGAACCCCTGCTGACCAGTTTGCTGAATGGCAAAGCTTCTATGTTGTTATGCTGCTAACATGCTGGACCTACTAGAGACTGTTTGTCCTCATGGACAGATTAAAAATAACAGCAGAGTCATCACATGCTGTGTGTCGTAGACTGCTGGTCAGATATAAATATAAAGTAAAGCTGCAAGCAGCGATGAACGGTTCCTCGCCGTCCACGCATGTCGGGCTGAGGTGCCGTTGGACTGCATGCTCATCTGTTACTTGCATGTCACGATGGGGAGAAAACAAGCAGTAAACGTCATATCAATCAAAATGGCCAAGTTAGTATTGATGCAGAGACGTATTCCGGGCAACACCGTCTACATGTATGTGCATTTTGGTGTAGATTGGAAAGTGTATGTTGAAGTTATAAAGACTTGATGCTTCACGGCGAAGGAAAAAATGGTTTCCACCGTCACGCCCACCAGGTAAGATGTGGCAGAAAGATTTCCATAACTTTCCATCTTCAAGGCATGAAGATGATACTGAGTTAGTGTGAAGACTGTGGTGTTTAAGCTCTCGGACAAGATAGTTTTCAAAGTAGGCATGAATTTGGGAAAAATGCCGCCACACATCAAAATGACCGACTTCCTGTTGGAGTGACGGTATCGGTCCAAACAACTTTTTTGTGCGTCTGCTCATAATAATTCTGCGTAATGAATTTCGTCCATCTATGTGCATGTGGAAGGCAGGCAAGAACAATAGGGGCCTGCTCGGGCCCTAATTATATAAACAAACATTTTCATTACAGACTGAATGCTGAATAAACAGAAAAATAATGACCTCTTATGGATCCTTGTGACCATCTGAGCTTCCACACAGTGTCGGCTAAATCTGGATATCTTTCAACAATAGTTAACGAATCATTATAGTTATAAAGACGTGTCTTCACAGAGAGAGGAAGAGGAGGCATGTTTCTGTGGAGGAGCAGCCGTCCTGCTGTTCTTTGTGTCAGGACGTCCTGAAGGATCCAGTCTCTACCAGCTGTGGACACTGGTTCTGCAGACAGTGCATCACCTCATACTGGGACCAGTCTGCTTCATCAGAACACTCCTCCTGTCCCCAGTGTGGAAAAAGATCCAGAACAAGAGATGGACTGCAGACAGTCAGTCAGACAAACACTGCACCAAGTAAGACTGTATGATAGATAATCTGTACATGAGTCACACAGAAAACAGCAGGAGTGCTGGAAGTTCTTAACATTGGAGGAAAATAAACAAGGAAAGGTGAAAGAATTCAAACAAACTCATATGAACACGATGCTACAGAGCAGTGCTAACGGAAGATGCTAACTCAGCACATTTAGAACCAACACAGAACTACAAAAAGAATTCAGCAAAATTGGTGACGGCTCCTGTTTCATCATCACTGTCGTATGGAGACAGTGTGGCCCAGTAGACTGGTGCTGATAAGTGTGTGAACCTGTTGTCAGCTCAGCAGCTATTTGTTATTCTCAGAGCTGCTCACTCAGAGCCATCAGGCCTTAGAAATCTCAGACAGCAGAGTTTCAGTAGAAAAAGACTTGTCAACTTTTCTTTCTGTCTCCCTTTTTTCTCTGTTGCAGTGAATGTTGTTCTGCAGGAGGTTTTAGATGAACATAAGATCAGTCTGAGGAGGAGATGTGAACATGTGACTGAAGGAAGTGATGAAACAGGAAGTGATGGAACAGGAAGTGGAACCCTCCTCAACAGGATCTACACTGAGCTCTACATCACAGAGGGACAGAGTGAAGAGGTTAATACCCAACATGAGATGAGACAGCTAGAGACAGCTTTCAAGATGGAGACCCTCCATGACACTCCAATCAGGTGCTGCGACATCTTTAAAGCCTCATCTGACCAACAGAGACGCATCAGAGTCGTTCTTACCAACGGCGTCGCTGGAGTTGGAAAAACCTTCTCGGTGCAGAAGTTCACTCTGGACTGGGCAGAGGGCTCCGAAAACCAAGATGTCAGTCTGCTGGTTCTGCTGTCGTTCAGGGAGCTGAACCTGATCAGAGGTCAGTACAGCCTTCTTAGGCTGCTCCATGTTTTCCATCCAACATTACAGAAGGTGACAGCAGAGAAGCTCGCTGTCTGTAAACTTCTCTTCATCTTTGACGGCCTGGATGAAAGCCGACTTTCACTGGATTTCAAGAACAGGAAGGTCGTGTCTGATGTCACACAAAAGTCATCAGTCAGCGTGCTGCTGACAAACCTCATCCAGGGGAAGCTGCTTCCCTCGGCTCTCATCTGGATCACTTCCCGACCTGCAGCAGCCAATCAGATCCCTCCTTCATGTGTCGACAGGGTAACAGAAGTACGAGGCTTCACTGACGTCCAGAAGGAGGAGTACTTCAGGAGGAGGTTCAGTGATGAAGATCTGTCCAGCAGAATCATCTCACACATCAAGACCTCCAGGAGCCTCCACATCATGTGTCTGATCCCAGTCTTCTGCTGGATCACTGCTACAGTTCTGGACCACATGTTGACTACAGACCAGAGAGGAGAGCTGCCAAAGACCTTGACTGACATGTACTCACACTTCCTGCTGGTTCAAACAAAGAGGAAGAAGCAGAAGTACAGTCAGCAACGTAAGAAGAATCTACAGAAACTGACAAAAGCTGACAGGGAAGTTCTTCTGAAGCTGGGGAGGCTGGCGTTTGAACATCTGGAAACAGGAAACATCATGTTCTACCAAGAAGACCTGGAGCGCTGTGGTCTTAATGTCACAGAGGCCTCGGTGTACTCAGGAGTTTGTACAGAGATCTTCAGAAGAGAGAGTGTGATCTTCCAGAAAACAGTCTACTGCTTTGTTCATCTGAGCGTTCAGGAGTTTCTGGCTGCAGTCTACATGTTCCACTGTTTCACCAACAGTAACACAGAGGTAATTAAGGCTTTTCTGGGAGAGAAACCTGTTGATTCAACACTTGATGTCTTGCTGAACAGAGCAATGATGAAATCCCTTGAAAGTAAAAATGGCCACCTGGACCTGTTTGTTCGCTTCCTTCATGGCCTCTCTCTGGAGTCCAACCAGAGACTCTTAGGAGGTCTGCTGGGTCAGACAGACAACAGTCCAAAAATCATCCAGAGAGCCATCAACAACCTGAAGTCGAAACAGAAGAAAAATATGTCTCCTGACAGAAGCATCAACATCTTCCACTGTCTGATGGAGATGAACGACCACTCAGTTCATCAGGAGATCCAAAAGTTCCTGAAATCAGAGAACAGATCAGAGAAGAAACTCTCTGCGATCCACTGCTCAGCTCTGGCCTACATGCTGCAGATGTCAGAGGAGGTTCTGGATGAGTTGGACCTGAAGGAGTACAACACATCAGAGGAGGGCCGACTGAGACTGATTCCAGCTGTGAGGAACTGCAGGAAGGCTCGGTAAGTCCAGATGTGATCATCAAGATTGTAAAACAACATCAGTGTTAGAGTAGAGATCCTCCCTCAAGACACATGTACGATATAAAACCTCCACATTGGAAAAGTTTTCCTGAAATTAGTATTTAACCTGTTTCTTTATCAAACAATTAAACGTGTTCATTTAGAAATGTCTATAAAAATCATTGCTGTGTTTCTATCTATGAAAATAGTGAACACTAGTAACTTCTGTCATCTTCTCACTGTCTTTCTTTGGGTGATGGAGGCTTCAGAAATGTCTCCACAGTCCAGATTTTAATCCACATTTTGTACACTGTTTCTTTTTTTAATACGTCTTTAACGGTTCAGTTCAGTGTAGGATTTTATCATCACCGAGCTCAGAGAAGAAGTGAAGCTGTTACACACCTGAACTCCACTTTACACAAACTGTCACTGATACAATTAGAATCACAGCTCAGTATCAGCAAGGACTTGATTCAATATGCGTCATGATACATTGCGATACGATGCATATTGTGATATACTGTGCTTTAACACGTAGTTACCGAAAATGTAAAAGCAGATCTGAAATACAAGTTGCTGTGTACAGTCACACTAGCTTCATTCACACGGCCCTGTCAGTGTCGGCATGCTGCATGAATTGACACACTGGTGTTTACGGTTCAGTGAGAACAAACAAAGGTGGAGAAGTGGTGAACCTGCACCGATAATGAAAAGGGCTCCTGACACAGTGGAAAACTGAAATGAAAAAAAAAACAAACATGAAAATAAAGTGCATTACATTCTTTTGTGTCACTGAACTCATGTAGATGCCTTCATGAATGCTTCACAAGTATTCTAACTGTGTCCCTAAACACACAGTAAACATTGTCAAAAAAATAAAGTGTTTGTATTAATGTCTTGTGACACTGTATGAACAGTGTCCTGCGACACCTACAGGGGGCTGTCGGCTTTCACAGCCTGTTTCCAACATACTTATTTTCAGAATACAGATTTTTAGAGCTGGAAATCAATTAAGTAAATTGCCATAAAATATTGCAATATATAGTTGTATTGACATTTTAGCACAGCTCTAATTATAATTATTGTATTTATTTAGCACTGATTAAACAATTAATGCAAAATAAATCATTAAATGAATTTACTGGAAGATGAAAATCAGAGTGACAATGTAGGAACACAAGCCCTCTCGTCACTGCATCTTAAAGAGGTCCTGTTTCGGCCTTGATTACCTTTAACCCAAATTGACCCCTTTTTCCAGCATAGAGGCCTGAAAGCCCCTCACATCTTGACCTGGCAGATCTTCTCCTCTCCACTGAGTGGGAGGATGTTGTTTTTCTTGCTATAAACAGATCACCAGAGATCTTCTTTTATTAATTTACAACGACTAAGCACATCTGGGCCCATATTCACAAAGAGATGTAGATTAGTAAGACAACATCTGTTTCATAAAACAGTTCTCCTTTCTTCTGATGTGTTTATCGTGCTTGACCTCGTTTGACCTGAAGAAAAGGGGTTCATCTTCTTTGGAGAGAGGGGAAAAGATCAGTCCCTCACCTCTTGACCTGGCAGATCTTTTCCTCTCAACCGAGTGGGAGGATGTTGTTTTCCTGCTATAAACAGATCACCAGAGACCTTCTTTTAATTACTTACAATGACTAAGCACATCTGGGACCATATACACAGGAATCTTAAGGCTAAAAGTAGCTCCTAACAGACAAAGTTCGGACCAACTCCTAAAAATAATGGTCTTGTCAGTCGTAACTTTAGGACTCCTATTTTTTTGGAATAAGAGTAATTCATAAAACATTTTAGGCCTAAAAGTAGCACCCAAGTCTGGGAGACCTTACAAGTAGTCCAGAGGACTCCTAACTCGCTAAGACTTAGTCACAGCCGAATGTTTTGGAGACGCTAAATGACATGGAATTATTAAAACGATATCGGTTGGACCGTGAAGGGACTGTAGTTGTGGTTGAGTTGGTGAGGGGCGCTTAACGTTCCCAATCAACCGAAACAGTCCAATAACACCGGAGTTGAAATGTTTGGCAACACTCCGTTATTTGGCTACGGGGGAAATGCAGCTCTTCACACGGGATTATCCCACCACGTCTGTGTTTCGTGCAGCGCATTCGCACAGGATAAGCGAAGTCTGTGTTTTAGCTCAAATTTACTGACATTATCCCCCCGGTCGATCACATCGGAGCCCTTGCTGGAGCAGCACAACGGTTAGATATGGATGTGTTTAATACAATAACTGGTGAGCCTGTTGAAAGATGGAAAAGTGTTCCTTACCGCATGCTGCCATGCATGTAATCCATCTAATCATCTTTCGAGATTTCTCTCTTCTGATGAACCTCCTGAATTTGCGCCCAAAATGCTGTCAAAACTTTCATTCATAATTCCCAACGCAGCCCCCATAATTCTCCACCGGGAAAAAGGCAGAAAAAAGATGTGGAAAACACAAAAACCTTAAGAAAAACAAAACAAAAAAAACGACCCCAAATCACAGAGATGCCGATTCGCACGGGACTAATATTATCACATGACCTCTGTGTTTGGCGAAATATGGAAGGTAATTTGCGGTGGAATTTCTACGTTCAAATTACAGACATGGCAGATTTGCATGGGATTAAGATCACAGACAACCTCCGCAATTATTACAAATTACTGGAGGTCCCCAGGTTATACTAGTCCCGTGCGAAATGTCAATCGGGAAAAAGTTGCATTCCATCAATACACAAATTGTCTTTGATGCATGTTGCAATATACTAGACATTGTTGCAAAATTAATTCTCCTCATAAATACATTTTTTTATCAAAAATCTTTTTATAGGCTTTGTCATGGGCTTGTAGGCAATTTCTATATTTTCACCTCATGCATTGCGTAGCCTGAATGACTTTTCAGTGGGCTGCCCTGTCACTCAACAACCAATCACTGTTGCCGCGGCTTCTAAGTGCGTCCTTATAAAATGACGTCATCCATAGCAACAGAGAGTTATTTCTAGTTTAGGAGTTCACTGTTTTCATAACTAAAAGTAGGTCTCAGTGGCTTTGTGAATTACTTTTAAGAAACAATTCCTACATAAAAACTTTTAGTCCGATTTAGGAGTTCTCCTAATGTTAAGATAAAAGTCTTTGTGAATACGGGCCCTGATCTTTTCCCCTCTCTCCAAAGAAGATGAACCCCTTTTCTTCAGGTCAAACGAGGTCAAGCACGATAGAGTCTTCTCTCTCCACATAAGAAGAAAGGAGAACTGTTTTATGACACAGATGTTGTCTTACTAATCTACATCTCTCTCCCTCTGGAACATTCTCCAGTGGGGGAAGGCTAGGGGGGAAACCTAATCTGTGTGTTCTTCCACCTCACATGTCAAACTGTAAGTCATGGCTGTTGTTGTTCCTGGGTTTGACATTTCAGTCCCACTGCAGTCTCTATCCTCCTCCAATTTCCAACATGTTCTGAGGGTTAGGGTTAGGGTGTTTAATACTTTTTATTTACCAGTAAAATGTCTCTGATATGTTTTGTTAAGATAGAACTACAAAGAATATGTATAAGTCCTTGGTTCTACTATGTATTGCATATTCAAGTGTTTTATGCCTTAATCATGTTTATTTTTATTTATTTATTTTTATTTTTTATTTTGTGTGATAAGTGATTTTACTCATGTCGCATCTTTTCACGTAGACAAAATTCGACTTTTAAGCCATGGTGAAGTTTTTGGGAAGGTAAAGCACAATTTCGAAACGTTAAAACAATAGTTTAGTTAAATCGAAGTTTTGTCAGTCTAAACTCAGATCACAGAAGGACTGACACTATCAGCTGGCCCCTACCCGTTTTGGTCCGTCTGCTCCAGGTCATAAAAACAGAGAGACATGCTCTCTCCTCACTTCTTCACTTCTTCTCACTTCTGCTCTTCACTTCTTCTGTTTCTCTTCTCTTCTCTCTTCTTCTCCTCATTCTCCCACTCCTCTATCTCTTCTCTTCTTTTCTTTCGTTCTTATTTTATTTTTAAAGTAATTGTTACTTTTATTTTGGCAACAAGCTCTAGCGAATTCAATCATTACTTTAAGTGCTATACTTTTATCCAAGTATATTAAGTGTTCTTTTCTTTTGATTTTTAACATATCATTAAAGTATCACCGCCTGATCCAAAAGAAGTTGAATTAGTTTAAGAATCAGAACTTAAGAACCACCACTCGAAACAACAAAGAAAAGTATTTCAAGACTATCCTCATTTGATGAACTTGTACAGTTGGATAATAATGTCCTTCGGATTATTCAAAATAGTTAATCAACGAAGGTGGTGCCCCATTTACGAGTGTATGGTTAATCACTAGTGATTTAATTACCCCTGTTATCAAGTAGTGTCTTCTACAACATCAAAGTTGTGCGAGCACATAACTGAGATGAAATCATATAAGTGCAGTTACAACTTAGTGATTTTACAGTTAATCAACATCATGTTAAAATAGTTCACAAATCACAGCATCTTGGTTATTAAAATATGACACTTGACATTACAGCCTCAGATTTCTGTTCATCGTGTTGCTGGTTTGGGTTTGACATGTGGACAGGAGGTGCTCAGTTTTAAACATGCACCATCTATTTTTTTGATGAAGAATATTTGTAGTTTAAGTTTTTTTTTCTGTCATCACAGATTTGTTGATTGTGAACTCTCAGAGATTCACTGTGAAGTCGTGGCCTCAGCTCTGAGGTCCAACCCCTCCCATCTGAGAGAGCTGGACCTGAGTGAGAACAAGCTGCAGGATTCAAGTGTAAAGCAGCTGTGCTCTGGACTGAAGAGTCCAAACTGTCAACTTGAGACTCTGAAGTCAGTTCATGTCAACTTAAACAACTTTAAACAACTGTTTCTTTTTTATATAAAATAAATCTATCACATCTACGTATAAAATGTTACAAGAAACATTTATTTTTATACATAACCTTCAGGACACAGTGTAACTTCTACATTTATACATAAAGTCAGTCTCTGTCACACACACACGGAGGATACAAACACACTCTTACACTTACAGGAGCACACACAGTGACAGTAAAGCTTAGTTCGTAATGCAGCTGTTTGAAGCATCATATCTGATCTGTCACCAACAATTAATGATGCCTCCATTCAGACAGGATGTCACTTTGTGAACAGTAGCATAAATTATACACTATATCTGTACAGTAAGGTAGGATTGAGCATCTTACTTTACTGAGTAAAGTTTTGAAGATGATTTAGCATGAAGCTCAAAAGTCAGTCAGCTGATATTGATGATGATGATTAAAGTCTAAATGTGTGGTGTGAGCAGAGAGTGAGTGCTGTAACAGGTGTTTGTAAAATGATGCATTTACTTACATTTAGTATTTTTATGAAATGAAACATGGTTGTTATGAATTAGAAACAGAAGAGAATGAAAGAACAAAAATAACATTATATTATCTCCATCATTTATTCTTTATTCAGAGTGAGTTGGTGCAGTTTGTCAGAGATCAGCTGTGCTTCTCTGGCCTCAGCTCTTAAGTCCAACCCCTCCCATCTGAAAGAGCTGAAGCTGAATGGAAACAACCTGAAGGATTCAGGAGTGAAGCTGCTGTGCGATTTTCTACAGAATCCAAACTGTAGACTGGAGACTCTGAGGTCAGTTCACTAACTCTGTTACTGTTGTGGATCTCATATGTTTAATTAACAATTGAACCACATTTATGTTCAGCAATTATTACCTCCACAAAGTCATAAATATCTTTTTGTTCATATTTTCATGTTTCTTCAATAATTTTAGTCTTCAGTCTGTTAAAGAAACTGTGCGAAATGTTCAGTGTGTTTTTAAAGAAAACTGTTGAGTATTTTGAACAATCTGTTGAAAGAATATGGACTAATATTTGTTTTAAATTGATACAGTTGATTAGCAAAAGTACAAATATCATTTTGGTTCCCATTAGTGTTACTGTACTCGAAAATATGTGATCATTGATATTGATCCGACAGAACACACAGATCTAAGCATATTTTCAAAAGAAGATGTTTAAAAATACAATTCTGCTTTTTCTCCTCTAATAACAGACCTGACTGAGATCAGCAGCTTGTTATTAATCTGTGTTGGCATGAACAGCTGTATGAATGTTGTGCTGACATGTGGATGATGTCTGTAGAAGGCTGATGATGATCCACAATAACACAGTCTCTCTACTCATTTTAGAGATAAGCTCATTGATGAGGACACAGTAATGTTGAGCTACACATTTAAAACCTGAACACATTTGACTGGATTATTAAATATTATTTATGTCCATTTATTCTTTATTCAGATTGAGGAGCTGCAGTTTGTCAGAAATCAGCTGTGCTTCTGTGGCCTCAGCTCTGAAGTCGAACCCCTCCCATCTGAGAGAGCTGCAGCTGTATAACAACAACCTGCTAGATTCAGGAGTGAAGCTGCTGTGTGATTTTCTACTGAGTCCTAACTGTAGACTGGAAACTCTGAGGTTAGTTCACTGACTCTGTTACTGTTGTATTGTTAAAATTTGAGTTTTAATTGACACATTGCTTACATCTATAAAGTTGTAAATCTCTGTTGGTTCATTTTCTTTTTTTTTAAATCTAAATTTAGTCTTCAGACTTCTGTTTCTTAAAATACCTGGAGAAAATGTTCAGATAGTTGTTAAAGTAAAATAATGTTTGAAAAAGTGGAAAAGTGTCGGAGCTAGAAGATGCGCCAACAGCACTGTATAGGTCTGCTGTATGGGATTACTTTGCATGTAGAGTGACGCACAATGACGGCGGTAAGAAAGTTGCTGGCAAAAGTGTGACAGTGTGCAAGCATTGTGCAACACATGTTGTTTATACTAACAGTAACACGACTAACATGTCAGTTCATCTGTGACGAAATCATCACAGTGAGACAACTGGCAGCGCAAGGAGAAAATGGAGAGAGTCAACAAGACAAATTCTGCTCACCCCAGCTTTAAACAGCCTTACAGTGAGTCAGATGGGGCAACATGCATAACGAAAGGAGTGGTGTTTCATAGCCAAAGATATGCAGTCTTTTGCCATGGTGGAGGGTGCGGGATTTTGTAGTATGATTAAAAAATTTGAGCCATGATATAAAATAAAATCCCCTCCAGCAAACACTTCAGCAACACGGTAATTCCTGCACTTTTTGAGGAGACCTGGCGAGAAATTGTTAGAGTTGTCTGATATCTGTGACTGCCCATTGCATTACATTAGCGACAGTGAATAACTATTTGTTCTGAGCATTTGTTAAAAATAATTTTCTTTGCCAAATAAATGAAAAGCATGTTGGAACGAGCAATGTCTCCTCTATTGCAGTGCCAGAATCTTACCTACTTTTAACGTAAGACTGTCACAATGATGTATCACATGTCAGACTGCCTCATTCTTGCAGTTTTAACCTGACTATACAAGACATAATTTATTTTCCTAACGATCAACGTATTTCGAACCGAACCGAAAACAGTGACCACAAAACCATAATATGGACCGAACCATGGATTTCTACTCTGAACTAACATTTGATTTACACACATTGGATTATAAATAGATTTTTATCTCCATCATTTATTCTTTATTCAGATTGTGGGGCTGCAGTTTGTCAGAGATCAGCTGTGATTCTCTGGCCTCAGCTCTGAAGTCCAACCCCTCCCATCTGAGAGAGCTGGACCTGGGTGGAAACAACCTGCAGGATTCAGACATGAAGCTGCTGTGTGATCTGAAGGAGAGTCCAGACTGCAGACTGGAGACTCTGAGGTCAGTAGAGGGTTGGAATCAGTTCATGCCGGTTTCAGCAGTATTGTACTAAACACAGTATCAAAGTAAAGATCCATTATTTCCTGCTTTCCTCATTGAAGCTGTGAGAGGAGAAAAGTCAGCCAATCAGATGAGCCAGAAGCTTGTTGTGATTGTGTGTTTGAGTTGATGTGAAGATGACTGTTGTTGTTGTGTTCATGTCTACAGGAAATAAAGCTGATCACAGCTGACAGCATCACAGGATGTATAGAGACAGTATCCTCATTCATCAAACTGTTGGAGCATCAAGTCTGATCTCAAAGTGTTTGTTCTCTCATTTCAACACTGAAGAACTCATCAGTTCATCTTTGTCACAGCTCTCAGATCAGTCTGACTGAAGGCTCTTATTTCAGAGAACCATCATAACATTTAGTAACCATGTGGTCTGTACACAGACCAGAACCTCTGCTGAAGTCCAGAAACCACAGCTGATGTTTTACTGTTCAATGTAGGACCTTTAACGTTATATTTATATCTGCCCATGTGTCATTTGATTTGTCCAGATATTTTATAACAGACTCCATATTTACATATTTGTCATGTAATGTTTCCAAAGTAGATGAAATCTTTAAATGTGGGTGAGACTCTGGTTTTTAACAGCAGTAAATCATCATTAAAGTGAGCTGTGAGTATCTGTTTTCCTGCAGTAATGATGCGTTCAGGGACTGTCAGCAGTTCAATTCCACTGTGTCCTTCAGTGAAACCTGCAGAGTAAACAGACTTGATGTCCAAAGTGTCTGCAGGTCTGTGAGCTTCACTCAACATGTTAACATGAAGCTGAAAGGAAGCTGGCTACGCTACACAGCCGCTCCACTTGTGGTCTGAACAGGACTGAAGTCATGCTGGTCTTTATATCACTGACTGACAGCTGATGGAGGGAGTCTCTGGAAACACTCATTTATCACTTCTGCTGTCTCTCTGCTTCTCTCATCAGATGGAGGTCTCAGTCAGAGAGATGAGAAAGGTGGAGGTGTTGAGAGGATCAGCTGTGTCCTGATGATCCAGAGAGGTTGAAGCAGCACCATCAGCTGGTGGGTGGAGAGGCTCTGACTGGGCCGTGTTACTGGGAGGTGGAGTGGAGAGGAGAGCTTCATCTAGCAGGGACTGACGGACCAATCACAACAAGTGGAGATGACTGTCAGTGCTGCAGTGTGAACTGCTCTGAGATCAGCTCCACTGTCACACACAATGTCCAGTCCAGCATCATCCCTGTGTTCCTCTGGATGTTCATCAGTGTATCTGGACTGCTCTGCTGCTGCTCTGTCCTTCTACACAGTCTCTGCAGACACACTGACACTCCTCCACTCCTTCTGCTCCACACTCACACACCTCCTCCACCTGGACCTGGACCTGCATCTTTATTATTTCATTCTCTCACATATTCTGAACACAAAGAGCCTCAACAACTGTTTGTCAACAAAACTGTAGATCAACATATTTAATTGGATGTTTGTTTTTGCTGTCAGTTGCAGCTCCACCATGTGGAACAATGGTGAATTGCAGTTTATTTCCACATTATATTTTAGAAGTTGATGTGAAAAAGCAGTTCTGGTTCTGACCACCAACACCAGATTCTCTCAGAACTGAAAAGAAAAGAGTTTGAAAGAAGAAAATAAGTTTGAATTCAATCAGAACTTCACTGAAGTCTCCAAACTGAAACACGGTTCTGACTCCAAACCCAAGTATGTTTGTTATCAGAGCAGGTTCTGTATCTGACAGCTTTTTTTTTATTTAAACTTAAATTTTTATTGAGTTTTCACATGTTTATAGGCAAAGACAATACAGCAACAAGGTGCAAGTTAGAGTAACAATAATAATAACACTAACAAACTGTCTGGAGATGCTACTGTTCAGTCCACTATTCCATTTAGCATTCGTTCAATTGGTGTCATGTCTCATATAAATGTTCCATTTTTCACATTTTTTTTCAAATTCATTCTC
>CAEMYA010001093.1:131524-147602 GCA_903131615.1 Diplodus sargus
AACCCAATTAAAGGTGGACTGCAACATAGGGATCAATGAATCCCCCATCACCCGGTACCACTCTGAAGGAAACCCATCAGGGCCAGGGGCTTTCCCTGATTTGAGATGGGCTATGGCTGCTCTTATTTCTTTCTCTGTAATTTCTACTGTAAGTTGGTTACTCTGCTCACCCGTCAATTTAGGAAGATTAATTTTCTCAAAAAATTCTTCAATTTTCCCCCTATCAACATGGGGTTGAGAGTATAGTCTTTGAAAATATGTTTCAAAGCTATTCTGTATCTCTTCCAATTTATAGTGTATTAAATTAGTCATCGGATTTTAATCTTATGGATTGAATTCTCTGCCTGTTGCTTTTTCAGTCTATAAGCCAACAATTTACTGGCTTTCCCACCTCCTTCATAATACTTCTGTTTTGTAAATATTAACTTTCTTTGAATATCTCTTGTATAGATCTCATCTATTTGGTTCTTTTTCTTCCTAAGTGCTTCTTTAATTTTCTTGTCATTTGTGTCTTTATGTTTTTGTTCTAACTGTTTCAATTCTGTTTGGAGCTGGTTTAGTTCTTTTAGCCTATCTCTTTTTAAGTGGGAACAATATCCAATTTTCTTACCCCTCAGCACTGCCTTACATGCATCCCACAATATTGGAGGTGTAACCTCACCATTATCGTTCTGTTCCAAAAAGTCGGTAATATCCTTCTTAATTTGATCCTTCATATGATTCAATATATGTATATTTAATCTCCATAAGGAATTTCTCTGAGACTGTTCGAGATTAAGTTTTAAATACAGCTGCAATCACCAACCCTGTGTAAATCTTTACCAAAGATTAAAAACTAGTCAATCCTTGAATACAACAAGTGTGGATTAGAAAAATATGTATAGTCTCTCTTAAAGGGATTTAATTCTCTCCACACATCTACTAAACCAATATCCTTTATTGCCGAATTGATCCTTTTGTTCAAGTGACTGGGCTGAGCTACCTGTATTTTTGATGAATCCAGTTTAGGGCATAATCTAATATTGAGATCCCCCCCACAAATTAATACACCTTGGGATTCTGCTATAATCAATTCAAATATTTGACTAAAAAAACTCCAATCAGAATTAGGGGGGGGGGCATATATATTCAGCAAAGTTATCAATGAACCATTTAAGTTCCCTCTCAAATCACATATCTTCCTTCGGTGTCCTTCTTTTCACATAGGGACTCAAAACAAATTTTACTGGAAATTAATATTAACACCCCTCTCCTATGCCCATTTGCATAAGATGATGAGAACTGATACTTAAAGCCCACTCTTTTTAATTCAGCGTGCTTTGTGTCTGAAAGATGGGTTTCCTGCAAAAAAGCCACCTCAACTTTGTCTCTTTTTAGTTTTGTCAAGATCTTACTCCTTTTGATAGGGTTGACTAGACCATTCACATTATAAGTTGCTATTTTAATTGCTTGCATTTAGTGTCCAATATTGAAAAGAAATATAAAACAAAAGGAAAACCCTCTTGCACCACCAAAAATATTCACCATTAACTGATTGTATCACAGGCAGCACCCCCAAAGCTGCATGGAACGGCAGCAAAACATGCCTCTTAATAAGGAACAACACAAACACAGTAACACACGAAAAGAAAGCTTCCAATAATAAGGTCTTCATCTCGACCCTTCTTAGGCCCTGATGATAAGAGGGCCTTGAGGGAAATCCTCCCTCACCAGCAGGTGTGAGAGGGCCCTCAGCCATTTGCAGTTTTATTCTAGTGTCCATCCGGCAGTCTGACAGAGGAAAACAAAACTCCCGATGTTACAGTATGTTCTTAGTAATAGCCTGTAAAATGTTCCTGTAGTGTACAGTACTTGTTCGCAGTCTGTTCTTACTGATGGCTGGTTCACCCTGACTCTCCTCCTTAAAATAAAAACTCACCCCTTCTTCCCCGGGACTTTGAACGACCCGTGAATCACAGATCAGTCATGCTGGATTCTGGCGCCTAAAAACCTGTAGTTTTTCCACGTAACTCCTCTCTTTGCCTGCTCTCTCCCGGTTCCCCGATCTCCTGCTCATTCGCCATGTAAACTTCTGAATCTGCTCCAGCAGGGATTCCGGGTGTTAATTACCGAGACCGAGAACCCCCTCTTTGCCATGTCCCCGGTCGCCTCCTCCGCTGATCTGTATAGCACTGTCCCCTCCGGGTAGAACACTCTTAGCCGGGCCGGGAACAGAGTTTGAAATCTGATTTTCTTCTCCTTCAATACTGATTTCGCTTCGGCATATTCCTTTTGGTTTTTCAACACATCAGGCGCATAGTCATGATCCAGATAAACACTTTTTCCGTGAAGTTGAAATCGCCGCTTTTGCCAGGCCAGCTTCAGTAACTCCTCTTTCATCCTGTAGCTTGACAATTTAGCCACAATGGACCTTGGTTGAGCTCCCGGTGGCGGCTTTGGTGTCAGGGCGCGGTGAGCTCTCTCCACTCGCAGCTCAAAGGAGTCCTGGAGCCCCAGGCCCTGTCAGGCAAACGCTCGACATAACCCACCATCGATGGAGAGTCCTCCTCCGCTCCCTCTTTAACTCCGTGGATTCTGACGTTCTCTCTTCTGGAGCGACCCTCTAAGTCCGTCAGCTTTGCGTCCAGGTGTATCTGCAGTTTCAGCAGCTCCGTAACCGCTTCTTCCGTCCCTTGTATCCGAGTTTCGGCCGTGTCGATCCTCTTTTCCGCCTCCTCTATTCCAGTGTTAGTTTTGTTTATTTCTTCATGGATCTCTTTCAGCTGCTGACTGTTGTCCTTCCTAAACTCCCTTAGTTCTTTCAGTATAAGACCCAGACCTGCTTCTTCCATCTGGTCCTGGCCGTGATCCGAGTCCGTATCCTCCATTTCGTTGCTAGCTTTGAGCTCCTGGCTAACTTTGACTCTCTCAGTTAACTCCGACTGCTTGAACTTTTTTGGCTGATATTTAGGCATTCTCGAAGCCCATAGTCCTTAACTCAACTGAACTCATGTTTTTTAAACTTATTTGGGTTGTTGTTGGCAATTTTTACTTGAAATGTCAGGAGCAACTTTCCTATGCTGCCATCGCCTAGCACGTCAAACCGGAAGTCAGCCAGTGCCATTCTATGTCCTTATCCAAGAGACTGCAGAGTGGCTCACAGACCTCTGAGAGCTTTGGCAGGAATTTTTGCGAGGTAAGTCACAAAGCCGATGAAGCGTTGGATGGCTTTTGTATCCGTAGGAGTCGGCATCTCCAACACAGCCCGCGTTTTCTCTGGGTCAATCTTCAGTCCTTCTGAGGACAGTATGTGTCCATGGAAGTGGACTGCTTGTAGTTAAAATAAAAAAATACAAAGAGACAGCAAATAAATAGACAAAATACAAAATAGGAAAGACAGCACTCACACACATAGAACGATACATTACACAATCAGGAGGATATAACAATGCACATAAAAATTAATGTCTTGGGTCCAGTTAGTGGTCACACTTTTGATTTAATTTGAGCCACTGTTTTAATTGTCCTTTAAAAGAGTAGTATGTGGGGCATTCCCTTATTGTGGAGGGAAGACTATTCCAAAAGTCCCCGCCCACAACAGACAACACGTTCCTCCCATACGTAGTCCTCCTGTGGGGAATCTCACAGTCACCTCTATCACAGGCCCTGGTGCTCAAACCTCCCAGAGTCCTTTTCTTCATGAGTTACTTCAGCGGTGGTGGCGCAAGACCATGAAGAGACTTGTATATAAAACAGGCAAATCTAAAATTTTTGAAATTATGAAAACTTGAAAAAATATTCGTGAATCATGTTCACGAACGTGACGGCGCGAACGTTAATCACGTCTTCAGCAGGTCGTTCAATGACCGACCTGAGAGAATCACGTTGGCGAACATGAGTGACTTTTACTGTGCGGTAAAATCACTTAACATGATGCTTCACAGATGTAGCAACACAGCGCTAATTTTAGCAGTACGGTTACTAAGCATGAATCAACTCCTCTGCCTTGAGTGAGTGACACAGCGCCACTTTCAGCACAGTAAGTGAACGAGAATCATCATGTCCTCAGCGACATCTGTGTGCAGTAGGTTCGCGAATCATGAACGAATCACAGCGCGACCGTGAATCACGTCCTCACAGTTCTCTGTGTGAGTGAGTCGCGGCAGTTCCACTCCAGGCCGGCATGCTCGCGGCTGAGCTCAACTGAACTGAGAAAGGAACGAATCAGTTCATGAAATGATTCCGTTCACTTCGTTCACTCAAAAGATTTGTTCGTTCGAATAACACGTTCGCGACTGACACAACACTACATCTTCCAGCACATTTCCTTTTTTTGTCTTGCTACTAGCCTGACATACTTTAGAAAAGTGGTTTGAGATGCCACACGCTCGGCATACCTTACCATAGGCTGGGCACTGCTCTCTGCCCCGCTTGTGGCTGTTTCCACAGTATTTGCAAGCGAGTTGTAGATCTCTTCCTCGCTTGTCTTGAGGTTTACGTCGCTCTTTCTGCTTGTCTGCTGCGTTTACACTGTCCGTCTGCACTTGTGGGCTCTCCATAGTTTTCATGTGCTTTTCGGACAGTTCCACCAGACGACAAATTTCAACCGCTGTTGGTAACATCAGCTCCCATTCACGCAGCAAAGGTATCCTGGTATTTTCATTTGCGACACGAAGCATGAGCCTGTCCCGAATTATCTCGTCTTTTAGCCCACGATACTCACGTGATGCAGCTCTTTCCTGTAGTCTCGTTAGGAAACTGTCTATAGGTTCATCCGTCTCCTGTTTGCAGCATCCAAACTTATATCTTTCATAGATCACATTTTTCGCCGGCTTAAAATACTCCCCCAGAGCATCTAGGATGGCGGAAGGGTCTTTCTTTTGCTCCTCATCCAATATCACATTATGCGTATAGATATGGCGGCACTCATTACCCATTAGCCGTCGTAGCGAGGCTGCCTGCACTTCCTTCGACTTCTCATTGAGGCCTGCAGCCAGCACAAAGTCCTCGAATTCCGCACGGAAAACCTCCCAGTTCTTTGCCAGATCCCCAGACATCTGCATGCCCCCTGGTGCTGGAATTCACCATATTGTTTGTTCTAGCTAATTCTTTCAGCTATCCAGCTGCTAGACCACTTCTGACACCATGTTTCAGTTCAAGCTTTTAATGAATTAATCACATAGACTGCGCACAGCATTATGGGTTCCAACATAACATAACATACCACTAGGTGTCGCTAGGTGCTCAATGCTCAACATCCATAACAGTAATGTTGAGCTACACATTTAAAACCTGAACACATCTGATTGTATTATGAAGTGATTTTTATCTCCATCATTTTTTTCTTTATTCAGATTGAGGAGCTGCAGTTTGTCAGAGATCAGCTGTGCTTCTCTGGCCTCAGCTCTGAAGTCCAACCCCTCCCATCTGAGAGAGCTGGATCTGAACTACAACAACCTGAAGGATTCATCAGTGAAGCTTCTGTGTGATTTTCTACAGAGTCCAAACTGTAGACTGGAGACTCTGAGGTCAGTTCACTGACTCTGTTACTGTTGTAGATCTCATATGTTTAATTAACAATTGAACCATATTTATGTTCAGATGTACCTCCATAAAGTCATGAATATCCTTTTGTTCATATTTTCATGTTTCTTGAATGAATTTAGTCTTCAGTCAACAAAGACTGTTAAAGAAACTGTAGAAATTTTTCAGTTTTTAAAGAAAACTGTTTATTATTTTCATCAATTGAATCTGTTAACAGAATATGAACTAATATTTATTTTTATATGATACAGTTGAGTAGCTGAAGTACAAATATCTCTTTAGTTTTAATTAGTTTCACTGTGTTTTTAGGAAAATGTCTCATCATTGGGGGGCCAAGCCCGAGGGGCCGAGGAAACGTGTATGCATACAAGTATACGCGTTTCCTAGGACCAGTGGTGCTAGGAACCCTATTGTAATTGTTGTAGAGATTTTTATTTTTATTTTTCTCTGGCTAAAAGTGGTGCTGCAGGCTAAACCGTGCAAGGGAGGGTTGTGCAATTTGGAGGGTTGGTCCAGACTCCTGCAAATATCTCAGACACAAAAAACTACAAATATCCGCCTGCAGGGGGCGCTGTAACCTAGGCCAACGCGTTTTTGCCTGTAACTCCCACACCATGTGTCGCACATTCAAAACCTTGTATCCCCAGATTCCCTGAATGGAGCTGAATCACTTTGCGATTGGCCACGCCCACTTCCGCCTAGAAAGTCTTCGCTAAATTGCAAAAACTGGAAAACCTTCTTTTTCGAACTCCTCCTTGGGATTTTGTCTGATCTGAAACTTGGCATGTACACTCTTCAGCTGGAGCTCATCTAAAGTTATCAAAAGAATTTTGTTCAGTCAAAAAATGCGGAAATTATTAACGAACACATTTCTGTAGCTAGCTATAAAAATGTCAACTGTTTGATATCTCGGTCAAACTAAATGCTATTAACACCACATTTGAGTTCCTTGGTTGCCATGACACTGGGAAGGGATGAGCTGAATTTGGCGAATTTTGGCCACTCGGGGGCGCTAAAAAGAAGGGAAGTTTGTATCTCTTGAAGGCTACACCGATTTTTATGAAATTTGGTCGGTATGATGCAGGGCCAATCCTGAGGCCATATCTTGAAGGTGGTCATGACTGGTCAATGTGGGCATAGCTTAGTACAACAAATCCAAATCGGCACACATTCAGCCTGTTGCACTTCAAGTGCACTTCCCATTACAGCGAATACCACGGCTCAGACGTTGGCCTGTGTCTTCGCTTTTGCCCTGAGCCCGTCAACCTTTGGGGCAAACTTCCGTGGGCTCTGCTGTGCGCGGGGGGGGGTTTGGCCCCCATTCATAACTGCTTGCAGTTCTAGTTTATATTGATCCTACAGAACACACAAATCAAAGCCTATTTTCAAAAGAGGATGTTTGAAAATAAATTTCTGCTTTTTCCCCTCTAATAACAGACCTGACTGAGATCAGCAGCTGGTTATTAATCTGTGTTGACATGAACAGCTGTATGAATGTTGTGCTGACATGTGGATGATGTCTGTAGAAGGCTGATGATGATCCACAATAACACAATGACAAAGTATCTCTACTCATTTTAGAGAAAAGTCAGATCAAATCAAATCAGTTTTATTTATATAGCCCAAAATCACAATCACATTGCCTTAATGGGCTTTACAATCTGTACAGTGAATGACATCCTCTGTCCTTAGACCCTCGACTCGAGTAAGGAAAAACTTGCCATGTTGATGGAAAAAAAAGACCCTTTTAACAGGGTAAAAAAATGATGGAAGAAACCTCAGGAAGAGCCACAGAGGACATGCAATAGATGTCTCATGTACTTAAAAAGAGCAACAAATCACAGTTTACAAGTTACATTAACAGAATGTCTGATACAAATTATATGTAAAGTGAGTGGATCCAGGAGACGACTGCGCAGGACGAGGCATCACCAAGCGGTGCCTGAGCCACACAACCTCCTGTCCACCATGTTGACCTGGAAGAGGGCAGGCCACACAAGATAATTAGTAATAGTCAGAGAGAGGCATCATGATTTACAGAAATATAGATATGAGGGGATAGTGAAACAGAGGAGAGCAATGATCCAGTGTAGCCCAGGGTGTGATGATCCAGATCCGTCAGTATTTCGAGGCAGCAGAAGCCCGGAAAAGGTAGATGGTCCCAGGGACCCCTGGTCCATCAGAAGGGAGCCTGATTGAAAGAGATGAGGAGGAGAAAGAGGAGGAGGAGAAAGAAGCTATAGAGAGTGTAGAGAGTGACACAACTTGCAGCTTGTGGGAACAGAAAAAACAAACGTTTGAGAAATGCGATGTTAATCAGAATAAACAGAAAAACTAATACTATAGGAACTAATTGAGACTGAGACCGACCCACTGGAGAAGCTTTCGATTGATATCAAGGGCTAATTAAAGGCTAAATCCAATAGGTGAGTTTTGAGTTCAGATTTAAAGGCGTCAACAGAGCCAGATTGTCTAATGTCGGCTGGGAGGTTATTCCAGAGGAAGGGGGCCTGATAGGAAAAAGCCCTGCAGCCAGCTGACTTCTTCTTAACTCTGGATGATTTGTGAAACTTTCCACAGGTTTTGTCACAGTTGCAAAAGGAGCCAAGACCCCAGGCAATTTATCACTGAGCGTCGCTATGATTGCCAGGCTGATATGACAAGAAGCAAAAACATTTGTGTCACTGACATAGGGACAGGCTAATTACGTTTCAAATGTAATGAGAGAGTGGTCCGACACAGCAGAGGAAGCGGAAGCGACGTTCAGAGCTGACACATCTAGTCCCTGGGAAATTATCAAATCCAGAGTGTTACCACTGGAATGAGTAGGTTCATGGACAAGCTGAATAAAGTTGAAAATATCGAGAAGTCTCAAAAAAGCTTTCCTTAGAGGGTAAGAGGGCTTATTTAAGTGGATATTGAAATTCCCAATAATTAGGATCTTATCTGAGTGAGTCACAAGATCTCTTCACCGAATTCTTCTAGGAATTGGGAGTAAGGCCCTGGAGGTCTTTAGAGTACAACCAGGTGAAAGCCTGTTCCCTGGATAAGGCTGTTACTATTTGATGAAGATGGTTTTAAAACCAGAGCTTCAAATTAAGTAAATTTAATATCCTGGTTTGAGCTTAAACTGAAAATAGATTTATAGATTAGAGCAACACCTCCCCCCTGTTTAGAGGCCCGAGCAACATGGGTGTAGTTATAGTCACGAGGAGAGGCTTCATTTAATGGCAGAAAAGTATTAGGTTTCAGCCATGTTTCACATAAGTTTATCATGTTCAGCTTATGCTCAGTGATCAAATCATTAATCAGTAAGGTTTTGGTTGACAGTGATCTCATATTAATAAAGCCAAATTTGGGGGTTTTAAGCTCATTGGAGCTGCAGTTTCTGGCGACAGGCTGTTCAGTGGAGCTCATGGTTGATAATTTAGGAATTGGAGCTAACCCTTTTAGAAGTAGTCAGTTTTGGCTGCTTATGCAGGTAGGGATGCCGGGATACCATAGTGATTAGCTTCGGTATTTTATTATGTAAGACTGTGTAAGGTGCTTGCTGAGACATTTCCCCACTGTCAGAGGTGGAGATCAAGATTAGATTATTATGATTTACGCAATTAGAGGATGATTCAATGAAAAGTGGCGAGGGAAGGTGACAGTCTCAATGTTATAAACTAAGCTATCAATGTGGTACTTTGCATGATGTCCCTGACTAACCATGTTAACTCGGCGAGAGGACTCCATACCAGCACTAACAGTAACACTAGAAGGCTCTCTAGTCACCTGCTACCTGCCGAGTGCTACATCCCTAGTGTCAAACCTGCTACAAAACACCTGTCTATATTGCTAGACAAAACAGCAGTGCCGAGTCCAGTAGGATGAAGGCCGTCTGCTCTCAGCAGGTGGGGGCGACCCCAGAAAGAGAACCAGTTATTCACGCACCTGTATCCCTGCTCCCTACAGTGACGCGCCAGCCAGAGGTTCATAGCTGTGAGCCTACTGTATGTCTCATCATTATCCCGCTGGGGTAAGGGACCAGAGACAATTACTCGATGCCGACACATCTTTCTTGCAGCCTGAAAAGTCCTGGCTAGGCTATCTTTTGTAATCTCAGACTGCTTCTGACGAATATTGTTGGCGCCAGCATGAATTACAATGTTGCTGTAGCTTGTGGTGCTGTTTGCCCATTCCCTGTTTCTTCCTGCGTGATGTCAACACCCTAAGATTAGCCTCTATGTCGTAAGCTCTGGCCCCAGGTTAACAGTAAACAGTGGCTGGCGATGCTAATTTAACGTTGTGGGTAATGGAGTCCCCTATCACTAGCGTGTAGAGTTTAGCCCTGTCGGCTGGGGCTGCGGAGGCACGCGAGCCAGCCAGACTAACAACAGGGCTAGCAAGGACAGAAAACTGGTTAGCAGTCCGGAGGGGTGACTGTTGACCAGGTCAAACAGCTGACCTGCTCCTGCGCCCTCTCCCATGCCGCGACCGAGCAGGAACAAACTCCACAGCAGCTGCCGGCGAGACTGAGCTAGTGCTAAGGATAGTAAGCCTGCTATCAGGCCCGGGGTTTACACTATCTGCAGTGCCTGTGTTTCCTTGCTGAAAGAAGCTGTTCTAGCTCACGGACATGTCTCTCTAATAGAGACACCCTATCGGTTACTGCAGAACAGTCAGCACAGACAATTGTAACACTTGTTTATCGAAGCTGAGTTGACTGCGATGATAGGCAAAAAAACAATGAGCTAGGCTAGTTTGAGGAAACTAACTGGGCAGCAACAGACTACCCAGTAAAAGAGGCTCAATTCGACAAAATACATACAGGTTATAAAGTCTAGCGTTAGCTATGGTACAAAACTTGTGTGACTATGAAGACTAAGAAATTGAAGAAGAATAAACAGCTAAGGTAGACGGAGAAATAGAGAGACACAGTAAACAACAGCTTTCGATCTCTCAGGAAGCGTGGGAAGAAAAGCTCCTTGATGAGGACACAGTAATGTTGAGCTACACATTTAAGACCTGAACAAATCTTAGACTTAGACTTTCTTTTATTAGCATTCGAAAATATGACTTTACAGTTCAATGGGGACAACATTTCATTTCAGTGGCTCAGAGTATTGCAGGATAAAAAACAGCAGCATGTATTTACATCTGATTGGATTTTAAATTGATTTTTATCTCCATCATTTATTCTTTATCCAGATTGTGGAGCTGCAGGTTATCAGAGATCAGCTGTGGTTCTCTGGCACCAGCTCTGAAGTCCAACCCCTCCCATCTGAGAGAGCTGGACCTGAACTACAACAAGCTGCAGGATTCAGGAGTGAAGCTGCTGTGTGATTTTCTGAAGAGTCCAAACTGTAGACTGGAGACTCTGAGGTCAGTTCACTGTCTCTGTTACTGTTTTATTGTTGAATAAATATTTGAGTTTACATTCATACATAACTTACATCCATAAAGTTCTAAATCTCATTTAGTTAATATTTTCATGTTTGTTTTTAATCTAAATTTAGTCTTCAGACTTCTGTTTCTTTAAATAAACTGTATGAAATGTTCAGTTAGTTGTTGAAGTAAATTAATGTTTATGATTTAATCTGTTGACAGAAGATCCTCAAAACTAACATTTGATTCCCACTAATTGGATTATGAATTTATGTTTTACTCTACCATTTATTCTTTATTCAGATTGAGGAGCTGCAGTTTGTCAGAGATCAGCTGTGCATCTCTGGCCTCAGCTCTGAAATCCAACCCCTCCCATCTGAGAGAGCTGGATCTGGACAAAAACAAGCTGCAGGATTCAGGAGTGAAGCTGCTGTGTGATCTGAAGGAGAGTCCAGACTGTAGACTGGAGACTCTGAGGTCAGTAGAGGGTTGGAGTCAGTTCATGCTGGTTTCAGCAGTATTGTACTAAACACAGTATCAAAGTAATGATCCAATATTTCCTGCTTTCCTCAGTGAAGCTGTGAGAGGAGAACAGTCAACCAATCAGACGAGCCAGAAGCTTGTTGTGATCATTGAGTTGATGTGAAGATGACTGTTGTTGTTGTGTTCATGTCTACAGGAAATAAAGCTGATCACAGCTGACAGCATCACAGGATGTATAGAGACAGTGTCCTCATTCATCAAACTGTCGGAGCATCCAATCTGATCCAAAGTGTTTGTTCTCTCATTTCAACACTGAAGAACTCATCAGTTCATCTTTGTCACAGCTCTCAGATCAGTCTGACTGAAGGCTCTCATTTCAGAGAACCATCATTACATTTAGTAACTATGTGGTCTGTATACTGACCAGAACCTCTGCTGAAGTCCAGAAACCACAGCTGATGTTTTACTGTTCAATGTAGGACCTTTAACGTTAGATTTATATCTGCCCATGTGTCATTTGATTTGTCCAAATATTTATAACAGACTCCATATGTACATATTTGTCATGTTATGTTTCCAAAGTAGATGAAATCTTTAAATGTGAGTGAGACTCTGGTTTTTAACAGCAGTAAATCATCATTAAAGTGAGCTGTGAGAATCTGTGTTCCTGCAGTAATGATGCGTTCAGGGACTGTCAGCAGTTTTTTTCCACTGTGTTCTTTAGTGAAACCTGCAGAGTAAACAGACTGGATGTCCAAAGTGTCTGCAGGTCTGTGAGCTTCACTCCAACACGTTAACATGAAGCTGGCTACGCTACACAGCCGCTCCACTTGTGGTCTGAACAGGACTGAAGTCCTGCTGGTCTTTATATCACTGACTGACAGCTGATGGAGGGAGTCTCTGGAAACACTCATTTATCACTTCTGCTGTCTCTCTGCTTCTTTCATCAGCTGGTGATCTCAGTCAGAGTAGTGAGTAAGGTGGAGGTGTTGAGAGGATCAGCTGTGTCCTGATGATCCAGAGAGGTTGAAGCAGCACCATCAGCTGGTGGGTGGAGAGGCTCTGACTCGGCTGTGTTACTGGGAGGTGGAGTGGAGAGGAGAGCTTCACCCAGCAGTGACTGACGGACCAATCACAACAAGTGGAGATGACTGTCAGTGCTGCAGTGTGAACTGCTCTGAGATCAGCTCCACTGTCACACACAATGTCCAGTCCAGCATCATCCCTGTGTTCCTCTGGATGTGACAGAGTATCATCAGTGTATCTGGACTGCTCTGCTGCTGCTCTGTCCTTCTACACAGTCTCTGCAGACACTCTGACACTCCTCCACCTGGACCTGGACCTGGACCTGGACCTTTATTCATTTATTCTCTCACATATTCTGAACACATAGGGCCTGTGTGTTTGTCAACAAAATTCTAGATCAAAATATTTAATTGGATATTTGTTATTGCTTTCAGTTGCAGCTCCACCATGTGCAACGATGGTGAATTGCAGTTTATTTCCACATTATATTTAAGAAATTAATGTGAAAAAGCAGTTCTGGTTCTGACCACCAACACCAGATTCTCTCAGAACTTGTATGTTTGTTATCAGAGCAGGTTCTGTATCTGACAGCTTTAAAGTCTTCTTTGTCGAGTGGATCCGACCAGACTGTTGTGGCAGGAAGTGACCTGAAGAATCCAAAGAGTCTGGTCATCATTGTGAATTTGTCGCCTTAAACAAACTTTAACTTTCACATGGTCATTTGATCCGCTGTTAAAAAAAGACATATTGATCAGAGTTGCTTTTATTTGCTGTAATATCTGTAGATTTAGTTGTAAAGTCAGTTCAGTCTTAAACTTTGCTCACACACTGAACATCAGAACATTTTCACTTCCTTTAGACGTGAAGTAAGAAACATGTACTAACTGTTACCTTGAGTGTCATTATCAGTGAATAAGAAATATATAATGAATGTTTTATATTAAGTCCCACTATTCAAATCTCATGTGATGTAAATCGCCTCCATCTATATTATTATAAATGTTTTGTGTGTTTAAACGCTCTTTTTGTTGAATCACTTCTCTGGATTCAGTTTTATTTCTGACTTATGAAGATTAAAGTTTTGCTCAGTTTCATCAGCTTCTGGATTTCTTTTCTATAACCATATTTATTTGTAGGTAACATAAACAATTACAAAAAAACCAACTGAAGAAAGTCTTTGTCCTAAAATGAATCAATAAAATCTCCAAAGTATCAGAAATGATTTCTCAGTCCAGACGGTGAGGCGTCACTCTGCTCGGTGTTCTCTGTCCGCTGATCTGGAACTGGTTCAGAGAGACGATGTCGGCGTCTCATTTCTTTTAGTTTTGTTTGTTTGTTTGTTTTGTATCCTGTATGTGTTGTGTTTTTTTTTATTTCTCTAAAGAAAAACAAATTCTCTAAAAGGCAAATCGCTAAAAATGAGCTGGATCTGATGTTCCCTCTACAGATCGACAGATGTGTTTTTTGTCTGTTATTAGTAATCAAGTAGATAACTGATATTAATTTACAGAAAAACAAAAACCTCAGTGTGAAAGTAGAGAATAACCAGTGATGGAATGTAACTACAACTGACACCAGTACTGTACCTGAGGTCAGTTCTGAGGTTCTTTCCTGCAGTCATTCCATTTTCTGCTACTTCCAATCTACTTCCTCTCTACTCCCTCACCAGTGACTCAACAGATTCAGGTCATTCAGTGTTGAAATCTGTTAATTGTGATGTGTAAACAATCAGAGTGCTGTGGGGTGACGTGGTGTGAGACCAGACTGGTGACGACAGACAGAATGCTGCATCAGAGGTAAAGTATCTGTTTTAATTTCATTTATTTCATAGGCTGTTGGACACAAAACACTCAGGAAGCATTCATCAGGGAAATGCTGAATATCTGCCCTGATAATGGCTCTACACACAGTTCAAACCAGAACCTTTGAGTGTGACTACTGTCGTCCAACCCAAACGATGATCTGTGGGTTATTTCCTCCAGCTCTGATTTGTAAGTAAGCTCATTATTTTACAGTGTTTTCATCTGAGTCAGTGTGGAAAAGACAACCTACAGAATAATGTAGCATAGTAGAGACAGATGTTTAGTTTGTTGTTGAGCTGCAAACTGAGTGTAAAGAAACATGCTCTCAGTTTGTACACTTGGTAAATGTATCAGCTGTGAATGTTTAGTGACTTAAAATCTGCTCAAGTGAAATGTGACATTGATATTTCTGTTTTAATCAGCTTCTGTATGTTTTTATCTTTGTATTAATTCCTCTATTTACTTTCACATTTGCTTTATCATTTAAATGATGAATTCATTCATTGTTTTAATTTATTTAGTTTTATATTTACATCTTATGTGTATCATTTTTCAAAATGCAAAAGAAAAGGAATATTCTAAATAAATATGTCAATAAATGAAATAAATTAAATGACTTATAGGGAACCCTAACCCTACATTATTTTTAGTTTCATTTTAGGTGCATTTAATGACATTTATTTAATTTTTGAGCTATCTATTTACTTTTGATTTCAGTTTTTAAGTATTGCACATTACTCCAGACTCACTGGTGATGAAGTCAGTTTCACTAAAACCTGATCATTTACAAATACATGGTCACGTTTTACAGATACTATTGAAAGAAACATTTGAAAGAAACCCTGAACGTCCTAATGTCCAATTCTGGCACTCGGCCTTGAATGCAGCACAGAGCTGACACGCACACATACGTGTAGTTTGATGTTTTATTATCTGTACAGAAGGACGTTTAAACACACACACAATACTTTAATCTTTAGTTTCAACATATTTCTGTTGTTACTCAGTTTAGTACACAATCATGAACTCTTTACAAAATAAACATAAGTTTCACTGCTAACTTCACTCATGTCATATGTACAAAATATTCTGACAGGCATCCCAACATGTGTCCAGCCTCTGGCCCCGCCCACGTCAAGGAGACCAGCCTGCAGAGACCTGGATCAGGTGCTGACATGTGACAGTGGAGCAGAAACCAGGAGGCAGAACAAACAGGATCATAGAAATGATAAAGACGAGTGTCCGTTTAAACTGTCACCATCTGATCCCTGTGTTGGTTCGTCAGGTCGTCTCCTAAAGTCCCGCGTGTCCAAACTGATGGAGACTCTGTCCAACCAGCACCGTCTGTGCGTGTTTTGGACCCGGTGGTTCACACGGTGGACGGTTTCATCAGAGCCTGATCCCCGAACAGCTGCTTGAAGTGGACGACATGCTCCTCACAGTGCTCTCCTGGTGACACACACACAAATATAAATATATCATCAAGTGAGGCATTAATGTTGAAAAAGAAGTCAGAAGTTAAAGCTTGTGTCTGTTTTCATATTTTCTCCAGAGACATTATGATTAACTCAACAGGGAGTCAGGGAGAAGGAAATGTTTTCAGCAGTGAACTAACGTCTCACTTCATGTGAGAACCAGCTGATTACAGTGAGGACGATATGAAGCAGAGTTGTGCTGAGCTGAGCAGTGAGACAGGAGACGACTCCATGTTTCAGAGGATGAACACTGTTGCTGGATCTGATGATTTCATGTCGGCTGTTTAACGTTCAGCTCTGTGTGTTTTCTCTCACCGGGGTTGAAGCTGGGACTTCCTCTCAGCCGCTGGTTTCTCTGCTGGAACGACCTGAACACGGTGTAGAACAACATCTGGTCTC
>CAEMYA010001093.1:168777-171277 GCA_903131615.1 Diplodus sargus
GTATTTACACACACATGTACAGACTTAAAACTTTTAGAGACACGAATAAATCACAGCATCCACTCTGACACACACACACACACACACACACACACACACACACACACACACACACACACACACACACAAACACCAGCAGCTGTGTATTAAGCTGGTGGGTTTGAACTTGCGTCCTCTTGTCTTGTCTTGAACTTTGACAGCAACTGAACTTTCTGAACGACACACACACACACACACACACACACACACACACACACACACACACAGTCTGTCCTGTCTCTGAGCCTCCCTCCGGCCGGCAGCGTACGTCCTGCTGTCCACGTCAACGCGCTCCGACGTGCGTTTGTGTTTCTGCTGCACGACCGCGTGCTTCAAGTTCTCGTTGATTCTGTCGAGCAGGAATGTGACGTTTCTGTGGGTCAGAACGTGATGAACAAACTTTATTTAAACCTCAGAGAACGACAGATTAACGCCGGGTCACGTCTCTGAAGACGACGGTACAGAAAGCTGACGTGAACAATCAGAAGTAAGAAACATGCAGAGCGGAGCGGCTGCACCAGCAAGGATCATCTCAACAACTCTCACAGTAGATCATGTTTATACACCTTCAGTTTAAAATGATGACACCAGATTTAAAGATATGATGATCTGACATCATCACAAACCAGAGAGAGGAAGGAAGTGTTTGTCATGACAGTAGAAACATGTTTGATGGTTTAAACGAGGTGAATATTATTACAGCTTGTTTCTGCTGCACCCGTGTGGCTGGAAATCTGTGAGCGCAGCTTTAAAATACAGTTTCACATGAATCTTGTTAATTCAGGTTTAAATTAAAGGTCCAGCTGACGAGTTGTGATTGAATTAAAAGGTGAAGATGATCCTTGTTGGTGAAACTCAGCCGGGAATGTTTGAAAGAACTTTTTTTAAGCTGTGAATCTAAAAATCAAAGTCCGGACTTTCAGGTAGCCGACGCGGCGGCTCGTCAGGACTCTGAGGTCTTTATCTCGTCGCTGCAGTATTTAAATTACTGAATCGAAACACTCAGTCGAACAGTTTTCTTTAATTCACCTGAATGTCCCGAAATTCTCCACACGACTCCGTCAAACCAACGGAGGAAGAAACTTCACTCTGGTAGAAGAATGTCGCCTTTTTTCTTTCATGTGAAACAAAAAAAAAAATCACTTCAAGTTAGACCAACTCTGCACAAGCATTTCAAAATAAAAGCACCAGGCAAGCTGGCCAGATGTTGTAGCGATCACGTGCATGAAGACGTTTCACAGCTGTTCTACCAGAGTGACGCTCGGTGCTGTGGAGAGACGCAGGATGCCAAATGATCACCTTTAACCTCGACAGTGAAGGCAAAGATTGTTTTTATTGAATTTAACTTATTTGAAGATTGTATATTATTGTTACAAGTATTATTACACTGCAAAAAACTGTAACACTTGGCCAGTTTTATCCTGAGATACTTAAAGTGGATTTGTCTTCAGTCTCTGCGGCGAACACGACTCGAGGAACATCACGTGTGTGCAGGCTGATGACTCTCACTTCACGTATCTCCATGTAACGTGGAGTATTTGTAATATATAGAAGCCAAGTCTGTCATGATCTTTTGCAGTGTGTGCGACTCATCATCAGGGCTACACTGAGCAGCGATCCAGCTCCACGCCACTGTAATGTATTTCCTTTCAATGAATGTATAGAAGTAAACATTTACACCAACGCCAGCGTCTCCTTTCATTCAACCGCTGGGATTTTATTTTGAAAGGAAACATTAAAGGAACAGTCGAAATAATGATGATTAAATGTTTATATATATATATAAAAGGCTGTTGCTATGGTGACGGCAGCGGATGGATATCCAGAAGTCGGACTGTGGTGAAGTTAGTTTCAGGTTGGATATTGGACAGTTCTGGGCCCAGCAGCACCAGGACCACCTGATGTTGGACCACCTGATGTTGGACCACCTGATGTTGGCGGCACAGTTCAGTTTCATATAACTCGGCTGTTTTATTGATAATGTGTAATTAATTGATTTTACTGAAATGCTTCCTGTTCTGATTGAATGAGCCTCTTTTTATTATATTTAATATATTTTGGTGCTTCATGAGATGAAAGCTACTGAAATAAAATAAAGGTATTTATGGTTTCAAATATTATTTTATTTTTAACGTAATGATTTTTGTTACAAAAAAATAGAAGAACTAAATCGACTATTAAAAACTCTCAGTCAGCTGGTACCGGACGACATGTCAGCTTTGACTCAATAGATTCTTAAAGAAAATATAAAAAAATAAAATAATATATATGTTAAACAAAAAAAAAATACAAATAAGAAAATGTGCGTCTCATTCAACCAGTATAGGAAGTGATCTTGAAGAGGAGACAAGAGGAGAGGAAAGAAGACAAGGAAAGGAAATTATAACAAGGACAATAGAGGAATCGAGGAAAGGGGGAGGACACAAAGAGGAGAGGAAACAAGAAGAGGAAAGGAAAGAAG
>CAEMYA010001093.1:176277-182224 GCA_903131615.1 Diplodus sargus
TCTGCAGCATCAATTTCTGCTTTGATAGTTTTATCAAACTTATTCAGTAACTTTGGTTTCTTCTTCTTTGGAGGAGAAACTATGAAAGAGAACGAGTGAGTGAAATGTGAGAAGCTGCGTCAGTGAAAAATAACAAACCTATTTTTCTTTCTCAGATTTTTACCTTTTTCTTTGGACTTCTCTTCGGCCTGTTTCTCTGATGTTCCTGTGACACAGCAGAAGAGACGTTAACACCGAATATTCACTGTATTCAAGATTTTTCTCCAGTGACGAGGAGCCAGATTATAGATTCTAAACCCTGATGATGTCATCTCACTGCGGCCAGCAGATGGTGGAGTTTCACTGCTGCTGACATACGAAACTGTTTCTGTTTGTAACTCTTTGTTTAGCAGCACTTAAAAGCAGAGTGCTAGTTTCCAAGAAGCTACAGCTACACAAATTTTATATGACTGTGGAGAATATTTCATGGCCGGTTAGCTCAGTTGGTTAGAGCGTGGTGCTAATAACGCCAAGGTCGCGGGTTCGATCCCCGTACGGGCCAACTGACTGTTGAGACAGAGCTCATCTAAGCAGCAGCCTCGTACCTCAATTAACATGTGCTTCTGAACATCGTGACAAACTCTCACCATCGCTCTCTGTGTCGGTCTGTGGTGCTGGTTCTGGGTCTGGTTCTGCTGCTGTTGGCTCGGGTTGGATCTCTGGTTCTGCAGTGAGATGATCAACCCACATTATGACTTTAATGACATTTCACTGACTTCCAGAACATAAAACGATCTTTCCTTCATGTTTACTAAGTTTTCTGGTATGTTTCCAGAAAGAAATCTAAAAATTCCCCTAAAGTGACTCAGTACCAGTCACTGATATTTCAGGATTCAGACAGAAACACACAAATATACTAAAAACAGGAAATACGAACGATAATCTCTCTACTCCGTGTAAACTTAGAGCTTCTTCATCTACAGAGCAAATAAATCAAATCTAAGACTTCATTGAAAACATTCACACTGTACCTGCTTCCTGTGTGAACTTGGAGCTGGTTAAGTATTGTCCCGACTCCACTAGAGAAACAAAAAAACAACAACAAGGTTTATTATTCATGTCAGAGTCACGATCACATACAAACACTTCATAACAGTTCAGTGTTTAATGCTGGAGAAAGTCCAGAATACAACTTCACTGCATTATAACTGTGATATCACATCCGTCATCTCCTCTGAAACGACCGTGGGCTCACAGTATATCGCTTTCTTCATCGTCAAATGACCTGCGACAACAAGAAGCATGAGAGCTGAACACGTACTCATAGAACTGAGGTTATATCCAGTAACTGCTCTGACTTTGGTGACACAAACATGGAAGTTAAACTCGAACGTCTTCATCTGCTCCCGTCATCTGAGGAAGGGATTAACTAAACTATGTTTCCACAACAACAAACAGAAAACTCTTTACTGTGTGAGCTCATCATTTTACTTTAAACTGCTACACAAAAAGCAGGATGAGACTCCAAACTGAAGCTTGAGGATCCAAACTTCCATCTATTGTAGCTCGTAGAGCAGGAGAAACTATGAATGTTTAGCTTCTTTGGAGCAGATTAAATAATCGTAATGTTAGATGTGAGCAGCTCTGTTTTACTGAGAAGCTCCAGAAATGTTCTGTGGACTCTGAACCTTCGCCTGACTTCCATCAGCAGGAGGAGGAGATGACGACCGGACCTTCATTCTCAGATCTGACTCACCTTCGCTCTCCTCTGGCGGCGGCTCCTCCAACAGAACTGCAACAGGAAACATCAACAGTTTATCTCCGCTGCCTCTCTTGGTACCAAACATACCACATTTCAAAAGCTCGATCAGCAACTTCTACGGACTGGATCATAACTAGTTACTCCTACAGCCTCTAGACTGCTGGTTCTGGTTCTGATTATCCTGTTTGTCTCACCTCCAGCTGTGTCGATGCCGTCGGCTTGATCCTCTGAAACAAGAAGACGATAACGGAGCGATTTATTATAAAACTGTGATCATTTAGTAAAAGCAGAGGACGCAGACGAACAGGCTTCCTCACCGTGAGTGTGTGCGCTGTCTCGAGGATCATCTGCAACACACACAGTAAAGTTTATCTCAGCAGCTGAAACTCAAAACTGAAAGTCTTTTGACACGTAATGACTCTGAGGTTTAACACAATCATGTCAAATCAAATTTCTTATCCTGATTCAGAGAGAGATCCTGCAGGCTTCATGTTTGTTGGCTGTAATGACTCAATTTCTGTTTCTGGGTGAACTAATATCTTATTTATGTTAATGTTCGATTGAGTCTCTTCATTGATGTTTTTGTACTCCTTGTTTTATCATCATCTTCCTCATCATTAGTCGTTTCTCTAACTATGAAGAGAGGAAGAACAGACTTTGTTTAACCAACCTGGCACAAAGTCGTCTTCCACCACCGCCGGCAGAGGGACGGCAGCTGCAGATACCAAAACACACTTAAAATACAGATAAACACACACGCACACATGTGTAATCAGATGATAATCAGTCCTGTAGCATATCAACAGGATGTGTGAGGACAGAAACTTTCACACTGATCAGTTCAATCAACAGTTCTGGGTTATAAAACGATCAGTTATAATAAAATAACAGCAAAAGGACAATTGTTAGACGGACACAGCGTAAGCAGCCTTCAAAGCTTCAAAGTAAGGCGGTTAATTCAACCTTTACCCTCCTGGTATTTATTATTAAAAATACCTAATAACAGACAATCAATCATTATTGATTGACTGACATCATGCGACATCACCCGTGCAGGAAACATCACAAACATCCAAACACAAAGTGCAGCAGCCGCTAAGCCAGTGAGAGCTGGACCAACCTTGGATTTCAGACTCCACATCATAAAATCTAGAGCCTGGATCAGACACACACACACACACACACACACACACACACACACACACACACACACACAGGTAATAAAGTTACCTTGGTGACATCATGGTGTCAGCTGATCACACAGGTTGATCACAGTGAGGGCAGACAGCAGGCAGATTACTTTGCATTGAGAAAGACTGATGCAACCAATCAGAGTGTCTGCTGCACACACACAATATGGCCGTAAGTATGTGGACACCTGAACAGTCCGTAGACGACATTCACACAGTGGTCATTTTCCTCCGACGTGGAAACTCAAAAGCTGCGATAATGTTTCCACGATGCCAGTTTTTATAAACTTTGTGAATCTGACAAATCGTCAATAACTGAAACGATGATGACAGTGGAAACCTGGAAAAGCAACATATTTGATAACCTGTGAGCTAATGTTAGCATCCAACCACTTTCTAGTCAATATCACTATTCGATTACATCTGCTACATTTCACTTCCAGGTTTAATACCAGATGTGTTGATATTTCAGAGACTACATGACACATCGTGGTTATTTGCATCAGTCAGGCTGTTTCAGAGCTGCGGCGTTGAATAATGGCCAGAACATTTTGTGCGGAATATGATGATGTCACAGTGCATTCAACCTGCGTGAAAATGTGTTGTGTGAGGTCACAGGGACCTTGACCTCTAACTTAAAGCTACCAAATTCTAATCAGCTCATCCTTGAGTCATAGTGGACATTTGTACCAAATCTGAAGACGTCGATGTGTTCTTGAGATACTGCGTTCACACCGGCCTCTGTGGTTGTCGGCTGGAAGCAGTTGGATGCTAACGTTACCTGCTGTCTGACGGAAGGTTTATCAAATATCCAGATTTTCACTGTTCCTTGTCAGTTCAGTTGCTAATCAACCAGGAGTCAGTGAGATGAGGACTATTTGTCAGATTCCCTACATTTATAGGTCACGGTACCTGAAACACAGCAGTGAAGCATTTGAGTGTGAAAATAACCGCCATGTGACATCTGCCTTTAACTTCTGGCCTTATTTCACAAATTCCATCTTTAAATAAGGCGATGAGAACATTCAGGCGTGAGGACTGTGGTGTCCACATAGTTTAGGCCATACAGTGTTGCAGACACACAAGCAAAGAAACAGGTAAATAATAATAACGGCACAAGGAGGAAGAAGTAGCGTTCAAACATGACAGCAGCTCACAAACAGCCGCACCTTCATGAGTTAAAGAGAAACCCTGCGATGATCGTTGTTACTAACATACCTTCATCATCGCCGTGCTCAGGTGAGCCGCCGCTCTCTGAAACTGACACAGAAAACAGAAATTCACTTTATTTTTTAGAACTAAATCTCTTCTGTTAAACAGCAGAAGCAGTGAATTAAAATCTGACTTCATTCTGCATCTCTTCATGATTTATTAGAGTGCTTAAGAGAATTTTATGAGCTTTAACTGAGTTTTATTAGATAATTTATAGATAGATTAAACAATCTTATAACATACATTATAACATACTGTGTGCGCACACACACACACACACACACACACACACATACACACACACACACACACACACACACACCTGATGCCGTCTCCTCAGGTGGGGATTCGGATGGCGTGGCCTCGGTTGGCTCCGCCCCCTGTGGCTCTGCAGTGTGCTGATTCCTTGTTTCCACCAACTTCTCTGCAGTTTCTTTGGTTTTGACAGCGTTGGAGATGCAGGACAGCATGCAGACAGGATACATGTGTGTCATACATTTAGTCACGTGTCTATTTAAAAATGGAAAAACTCTTCACGTTCATTAAACGTTCTGACGTGTCATGATTGTAATTTTGGCTGCGGGTGTGAAAGTGAAGCAGGGTGGAGCTGATATGAAGCCTCAGTTTGTCTGCGACTCTTTGTGTGGATGTTACACAGTTTCTAGTCTCGTCTGACGCAGACGTGGGATCAGAGTTACGCTGAGCGGAGGTCAGGTGAGGCAGACGGGCCCTCGGGTCAGAACTCACAGCTGGGAACGAGGAGAAACACCGACCGGATGGATTTCTCAGGTATCAGGTCAGAGTGAGCTCGTGTGTCTGCGAGACAACAGACGGCAGACCCAGAGGACTACAGTGTGTGTGTGTGTGTGTGTGTGTGTGTGTGTGTGTGTGTGTGTGTGTGTGTGTGTGTGTGTCCTCACCTGTCTCCTCCTCAGGTGAACTGCTCACATGTGGTGTGTTCGGCTCTTTCAGCCCTGTTCAGTGATCAGAAGTTCAGGTGTAGAAATCAGACACACTGTGCACAATATCAGAGTTTGTCTCTCTGGAAACACACGAAGGCTTCAAAACAATCCCAAAGAAAAGCAGGATGCTGTTCATGAGATGTGTTTTCTTTTTACTCGACATCACAACTTTAATGTAAATATCCAAACTCTGATGATGCTGAAGCGTTTTTTTTACTGAGTCAGAACTCAATCTGTGGATTTTATCAAGAAGACGAGACACAAAAACAGTTTGAAGATGAAAATGACAACATGCAAAATATGTTCACAACTGATTCTGGTTTACAGTCGAGTGTAACAGTGCCACAAAGAAAACAGCAGTCTTCTGACTCAGTATCGTTATTATGTACCCGACACAAGCAGCAGCGAGGAGGCTGAGAGTCACAGAACCCTGATAACGTTCTCTGGGAAGGAAACAAGAGCCGACAAGAGCGGACGGAGGAGGAAGCTGTGGTGGAGGAAGATAGCGTTGAATAGACGGAGGAGGATGTGATGTTCATTACTCATTCTCGCTTTCTAGACATTTTAAAAAAGGGTTTACATGTTGCGCTGTAAACTCCGCACACCATGAAGGAAGACAAGAACATCTCGATTTGAAAACCAAGATTTATTCATCGGAGGTTTTCTCACATTTTGAAGGAAAAGCACATTTATTTCAGAGTTGATTCAATGTGCAGCGAGACTGAAGCCGTGAGCTCAAGTCACAGAACACACAGAGCAAAACATAAACTGATCTTTGAAATTATTACTATTAAAATAAAATATCCAACGTTCTAGTTTCTGTCCTGCAGTGAAAAAGCTGA